>JABVXS010000063.1:0-63945 GCA_013365335.1 Madathamugadia hiepei
ATCTCGTTAAATATACCTTTAGATTATGATCCAGAGAAAGAGATTAATTTATACCTTATACTTTAGATGCTAAGGAAAAACTAATCAAATATTGGGCAAATACTTTGAAAGCATTGGATCTATTTTGGGAAACTTGGAGAAATAAGTACCTAATGAGTTTAAGGAAACGTACACAAACTGAGATAACCTGTTCTAAGTTAGTAGAAAAACGAGTTCTTAGACAAGGAGAATTAGTTTTGTCAAATGAAACAGACATATCTCGAGGAATGCGGAAACTAGTTAAGATTGAAAATCTTAAATTGGAACGAGATGGTTTGTGAACATTGCCTTCATTCGAACTCCGAAAAGAAAATTATTGGAACGATGGAATAATATGCTCTACTCAATGAAAATTAATAACGATGAAGGCTCAGCTGTCAGATCAACTGTAAACATAAGAAGGAATAACACGAGAAGTGAAAAATTTGATAAAAACCCAAATTCATTAAACATCCTTTCACATCCCTTTAACCAAACTTTCTCCTTCAGTCGAAAGTGTCGAAAAAAAATAGAAATCCTTTCTTCCTCGAAAAATTCTAAATCCGTAACAAAGCCTTTGTTTTCTTTGGTAATGCTAATGTAAGCCATGTTGAAAACTAAATGTAATTTTTTTTGCAACAAAAATTGTGAAAGTCGTTGATTTAATGAAATCTGAATCGTTTATTTGGTAATTACCACTTACAGCGATGTAATGCTTTGATGTCAAAATTGTTTTTGCATATAAGCCAAACAATTATCCTCAAAGATTATTCGAAAATCTATCTTTCTTCCAATCAATCGCTCCACTTCTATCTCTCCCCTCCTTTTTATCCACATTTACTTTTATTTCCTTTTTATAAGTACCCTAATAGTTTTTACTCCCTGTATACATATCCAGCTTAGTATTGTTGTATGTATCATTAGCTTAATTACTAACGCGTTTGTTATTGTATGGTTTAATTACCAAGTTTGAGTTTGGAGATCAATCAATTATTGTTTTAACTGCTGATCTCAATAAGCGACCTTCAACCTTCTGTGCATTTGTTTACAATTCAACATTGAACGATTGAAAATTGTAAATTCTTTAAACAAAGAATTAAAATTTTCTTATCCACAACAAATTTTTCCCACAGTGATCACGCAAGTTTCATTTTTTGCTGTTATATTAATGTTAATAAAGGTTTCGAATTTTTTTTGTCGTAACAAATTTGTTCTGACTCCTGTACTTATTGATTGGCAGTACTTGAAAAAAACTGTCCTTAGAATGGGTGTATTGGAGGTACACAGATAACCTTTATTGATAAAGCTTCGATTATGGGATAATCTTTTCTTTTCTCGCACTACGCAACGAATTTTTCAATAAAGCTATTAATTCACATCCTTCCTCACAAATCATGGGCGGACTCAGCAAGAAATCGTCAACCAACAAAGTTTACCATAATCATTTTTAATTTGCAACAATATTCTTTTAATATTGTTGCTTAATTCCAAAGTAACAACTAATGCCCACTAATCTCCCTCCGGATTGGGTTGGGAGAAATTAATTTTACTGGTTGATGTTCTCGTGAACGTTTCAAGATTTTATGGAATTGACAATGGAAGAAAATGACGAGAATAACAATGCTTGCGACACTGGTTGCAAATGCATATAATATGATGGTATCAGCAGGTGAAGCTTAAATTTACAATGCAACATGTCTGGCTGAAGATTTTCAA
The DNA here is from genome assembly GCA_013365335.1 of Madathamugadia hiepei. Lineage (NCBI taxonomy): Eukaryota > Metazoa > Nematoda > Chromadorea > Rhabditida > Onchocercidae > Madathamugadia > Madathamugadia hiepei. The sequence goes on from JABVXS010000063.1 coordinate 1,735, forward strand.
GATGACATATATGTTAACTTCGCAGTCTCAGCCCATGACAAGAACTTTTTTTGTGCATTCAAAATTCTTACAATGCTGTTGCTGTTCGAATTAACGTTGATGTTCATTCCGGTGTATCTCTATTATGTGATGACTTCACAGATATCATCATATTAGCAACGTGGGATCTTATCGAGATTCTTTGGAGAGTCGATAAAAGCTTGCTCAGCGGAAATATTCACCTTGAATTAAATTGTGTTACAATGGTTTTCGACACTGTTTGTCCAGTAAGCATTCAACTTGCAATTCACAATTAAACGATTTGTAATTAGTCATCTTCATCAATGCACTTTTTTATATTATTTCAGAAATACGCCAAAGCTCTGTCTCATAACTTCCGTTCCAAAACTTTCACAAACAACTGAATTATGAATAACTAATTCGTTTTCATGAGATAAATTCGGATGTCTTTTGTTCCTGGTATGCCATATTCTTGCGTTGGTCGTTGTTGCCCATGACATTTGAACAAATCTGCAGTCATCAAAAGACACAGATATTGAAATTGCAAGAAAACTTCATTTTTTAGATGATATCAGTAATAATGAATTCATTTTTTTCTGCTTTCCGCAATTTTCATCACTTTTAACAAAAAGCCAAGCTTTCCCTGTGCAATAATAAATGTAACCTGGTTATTATCATTCATGTTAAGAACATATTTATACCGTGCGATGTTGAAAGCAAAAGCAAAACACAAATAATTAAAGTTATAGCAACCTGTTATGACAAGCATAATCCAAGGAATTTGTTTCTGTATAGTTTATGGAGCATTTCATATTTGTGTTTGAATCAGTCAACTTGTATATCGCACCTTCGAAATTATCCGAAGTATCTCAGAACACAATGAACTGCAATCCGTCTGGCATATACCACTTAAATAACTCATCAGAGTGACACAATACTGGTTAGGAACTGAAATAAAAGAAACCGGAAATACAATGTCGCTTTTGACTGTGCGTCTCTTTATTTCTGGTGTATATCCGTGTGTATCTGTGTGTCTGTGCGCTTGTGTATGTACCTATCTGTATCGGTCTGCCTTAGGTTTGTACACTTATATTGTTTAATTAAACGAAGTAGGGTTCCGCGATGATCTCGAGGATTGAGAGTTGGTATAACTGACGGTAACAAGGAGTAGGGACGGCGACACGGGAACGAAGTGCAGTTGACAAAGTTCGATATTCCAATTGATAAATGGTACTTATTTTTTATCAGCTAGTTCGTATATGCTCTGTACACGAGCAACAACATAATAGACAACGGCACGCTTGCATTAGTCATCTCATATCTGTGTCCTTACAGCCTAAATGTTTCTTTGGTGCTCTCATTGTCAACGGTCTGACTCATAGTGCAGAAAATGACGAACATGGTGACTCATTGACATTTTCTTCCATTCATTACAATCTATATCTATGTTTGGTAATTTATATAGCAGGTATCAGCCGTGAAGCCACGTCCTTTTGCAGTTGGAGTGATGGGAGGTCAGTGTAGGAGTGCAAGACTTCTTTTCGAATCAGGTAGACATGAAGTGTACCGGAGGCCACTGTGTGCTGCATCCACCACTTTCTCTACCAAAGAACACTCACACGTTTCGTCCGGTCATTCACTACCAAAACTTCATTGTTATGCTTCTTCTTGGCAGTTTTCGTATTTAATCCATCTTTTTGCAACACGGTTGCTTATTACTTTGTTCTTCATTTCTACCGATGCATCACTTGATCCACCCATTATCATTGGAAATGATAATTTTCGGGAATATGAAGGTCAGCAATATATTGAGAAGAAAGCTGGCGGAACATTGGAATTAAACTGCTCAACAACGGAAGCGATTAAATGGATACTGCCTGATAACACTCTGTATAAAGGCTTCAACCCTCAAGAGGTTCGTTTTTTATTTACAAAAAAAAAACTTCGATTCCATCACAAACAACTTCATAAGGTTCCAGTAGTTTTAAATTATGGCTATCATTATTAGTTATAGCGTATGCTGTGTGCTCCTAGAAGTTGAGCAAGACAAACAGATTACGTTAGTGATAAAATTAGGACATCGTGGATGAATGCTATGCACTGCAATGTATATAAAATGACCTGATGATGCGCATTGCACTTGTGCGTTTCTCAGACAAATACACAAGTGTTAGTTGAAATAGATTATATGAACATATTTCTTGTTGTGTAATTTCGACGAACTTGATTTAAAGTTAGTAATTCGATTTAATGGTGAAATCAGCTTAAAAAATATGCACAAGATCAGGTGTATTGTTGGGTGAATTTACTTCAATTTTGTGGTAGTAGTATCTTCCATTTTTCACAAGTTGTTTTGGTTTATGTTTCAATGCCGTGGAAATTATGAAACATTTGGCCTAGTGCGAGATGCAGCATTTTTCACTTTGAAAAGTTGATTTTATCACTCAGAACTATTTCTGTTTTAGCGAACGAGCAGAGTTATAGAAAGCAGTTTAGACATTGGATTTCGGAGTTTACTGATAGAACCGCTGAGAACCTCAGATACGGGTGAATATGTGTGTGCCGCAGAGCATTCCGAATTTAGTTCTTCTATATATGTTTATGTATCCAACAACAAAAGTCAGTCTTTTTTCAGTTAGAAAGTTTTCAGACAAATGCAATTCATATTGATTCATTTTTACATATAAACAGAAATGAAATATGGTAAATTTCGGACTGAATTACGCAATTGCAACTCGTGACCAGATTATATCCCTTCATGAATAAATTACATACAACGGTAGTTAATCAAAAATATGATTCAGATGAAGAAGAGTCGCTTGGAACAGGACCGTTCCTGAATTATGATCCTCTTGTTATTTCGAAAGCACTTCGAGGAGTTGATGTGGTTTTGCCGTGCAGAACAAATGAATTCATTGAAAACGGTGTGGAGTTATTCATTAATCACAAGAAGCAAACCAGTGGAATTAAGTTTGATCCAAGGTACATCCTTTCTGGAACACACGAAGCTACGAGAAATTCGTTATTGGAAAATTTTTTATTTTCAACGTTTTTTTTGAATTTTTAATGCTCAAATCACTAACAATTGCCAAAATCATGCTTGCTGAGCACAGCTGTTTCGGTTATGCAACCCGATGAATTTTTGAGAATTGGATTCACTGTGGATCGCGAGCTTCTCAGCGATCGCTCAGAAATATTGGCTCGTTGCGAATATTCAGGCCATACTTCGGAAATTGTTATAGTGCCGTTAAAAAGTGATGAAGAGTCAAAAGATTTTCCAGTGATTGAAACGTCGAATGCATGGCCCTACGTTGGATTGGAAATGGATATGAACTGTACATTTCATACAAGAGATGGATTCAGATATACGCTCAGTTGGAAATGTCCTCATTGTAAAGACGAAACGGTTTGTTGTTCTTACAGATTGAAATCCGCTGCTATTTACAGGGTGGTCAGTTGCTTAATTTCCATTTTATTTTCCTAACATATCGGGAGCAAAACTTTGCGTAGCCTGGTGAGGAACAGGTCCCAATTGTTCGGGTTAAACAAAGTCTGTCCACGGATAGGCCTGACCCTTTAGCTTTTAAGCAGTCGTCTAGGAAAAGGATAATTTTTACTGCGAATCAAGGTAGATTTGATTGTTCGACTGACCGTGCAGCATCATCAGTCTTACAGGAAGATATTGTAAAACCCACTGTTGATGACCTCGCTGAAGTTTAGTGGAATGCATACTTGTGGCATCAATAAAAGTGAAGGAGAAGTGTTCTAGGGTATCAAAAAAATTTTTTTTCAACCATTATTTAGTACATTCTTCCTCTCAAGAAATGTAGGAGATGCAGTGGCAAGATAAGACAAAGATTGCTATTCCAGTTTAATAATGCTTTACATTTATATAACTTTCTCATGAACCCAACTCTCTTTTATTGTACACTTGTCTGTTAACTAAGCAAGGTATTTTTAGGATCGTGTCGTTTCAAATCGGTATGTGAAAATTGGAGGTGGTATCAAGAAAATATTGTTCATTAGAGATTTGCACGAGACCGATTCTGGGGATTATGAATGCGCAGTGACAGATAAAGATAATACCCATTATGTTCGACGTAGCATTCACCGGTTACAAGTGTCGCTCACTAAAGGACAGCTGAAAGTTGTGGATTTTTCGACGAATACAGACTTTGATGAGGGTGATACTGTTAAATTGATCCATATAGCAAAAGCATTTCCCATTGAGGAGTATAATTCTGAATGGCGAAAGGTTTGTTGTTAACTTAGTTTTCAGATTTTTCCCAAACAATTTTTTTCAGTCGTTTTTCTTTCAGTTTACTGACATCTTTATTTATATTTTTGTTGGCCTTTTTTCTGTTTAATCATCCTCTGTTTTTTTTTTTCAAACCCCTTTTAACTGAAGAAAAAAAACTGAAAGTAAACTGAATATACAACTGAAATTAAGAGGTGGAAGGACACTTTTTTTTCTGCCCTTAATTTTATTGAAAAATTCAGCAATGAAAAATTATTCAAAGGGTATTCATAGATAAGCTGCTGTCAACAAGAGTACATAAGAATAAATTAGAACCTGTCGACCTGTATAAAACAATTATCGTCTTTCGTTATCCATGCTTTTCAGTGATAACGCAATCTCATATGAAATATGATCATACTGGGATTTTTTAATAGCGCAACTGTCTGTCAAAATCTGTTTGCTTTCCGTCGCTGATGTTTTCCCTTTATTTCTTGTTGACTTCATTTTAGCGTTCTGTTTTTGGAAAAATAATTTTCTAATTCAGAATTTTTTGTTTTGGGTTAAAAGGATGATAATTTTTAGTATTCGAAAACAATATCCAGCGGAGAATTCATGGAGAAAATCGAAAATGGCGTAAGAAGTAGATCGAATGCAGATCTTCACGAAGATGAGCTGTCAATTATTAATGCTACCGTTGATGATTCGGCTATGTTTGCTTTTTCGATAATTTCAAATTGAAACTAGAAAATGAAACCCACTGCAAAATTTGGAACCGTTTTGCACTGCTACTTCAAAACTCTGTTTATTATAAGTTGTTCTGCTTCAATCACAGTAAGGAAATAACCTATCTGAGCTTTCACTGCAGTTGGAATAGGTCCTACTGACACAAGCCAGAGATAGTTTTGATGAGATGAACCAATTCAATATTTATCTTTGGTCATTTGTTTCAATTTATTACCATGAGCATCATTTTAACCTTCAATAAGTATGGATAAGCATGCATTTTATCAGTAGCTTTAATTTTTTAATATTTTTAAAAAGATTTTAAAAACTTGATTTCATAGGTACCAATGAAAATATGAATTCAACATAGTGGCTCTGAACGGTGTTTGTTCTAGCTATTGTTAGTCTGTTGCAGTTATCAGCTAGTGATAAGGGTGTCGCAGGACTATGTTTATCGAAAAAATTGGACATTATCTGTTCGTCCGATCGAAATCCAACCACGAATTACTATTCACGATCAATTCGGCAACCTTCTATCATCTAGTATAATGATCGATTCAAAAATAATTGTTACATGCATGGTGAAAGATACGAAACCTCGCAAACTGCGTCTATTATATATAACGTAGATTTTCGAATATTCATATTCTGATATCTTTCTTTCATATAGTCATTGATTAATATAGATTTCTCGGATACATAAATAACTTCCTTACCTGTAAATTCAGAAGAGGTGGAGAGTGGGAGCGACCTGATGACAGTGAAGAATTGTCTGGTTTTACTTTTGAATCCGCCATAAAATGGATAACACATGCAAAAGAACATATGCGAATACTTTGTGAAGATGATGAAACCCAGAAGGTGCTTTCCATCATTTCCTAGCAATTATAAGTATATGATTTTTCTTCAAGTAAACAAAGATAGTGTGAGTTCAAAAAGCCAAAAAGAAGGGGAACCAAAAAAGCGGTTTACAGTTCGTGAACAATGAATAATGAATAACAAATAAATTTATTGTGTCGTACATGGTATTCTTTTCAAAGCTGTGTTTTTTGCCCTCTTTTGTTTTTCTTGACGTTTTTCAATAGAACTAATTTAGCTGGTTGAAAAGGATCTGGTCATCGAAGAAGTGGAAAAAATCAACGCATCATTTATCGTCAAAAAGCCGACTGATTTGCTCAACGAAGACAATAGAATTTATGAAAGGGATCGTCTCGAGCTAATTTGCTTGCTGCCGTTGAACGATGATTTGTTGGTATTTTGACTTCTGTAGAAGGGAAGCAAGGAGATGATATCATGCGAATTTTTAGATTATTAAATTTTCGTTTGTTCTGCTCGGTGTGAAAGTGACTTTCTGGAATGATATCATTTATCTCTGTACTTATCTGTCCTGTTCATCGATTCGTACATTGGAATCTGTCTTTATTCATGTAGGACTGTATCGAAGTTCGTAAAAGGAATGGATGCAGTTTCAAAGATTGAACTTATTAGTGTATTCGGGAACATGACATGTTTCAGTGATGTTATTTGGATTCGCGATAATTCTCTGTTATCAAATCCTGAACGACATGTCACCGCTTACTCTCAAAAATTCATAACAACGTTAAATGATATTAGTTCAAGCGAGTCCGGTGATTATCAGTGTATTGCTAAATCGAAAGATGACATTTCTCGCAATTATACTTTGCATATCGAAGTAAGACATGATTGTTAGACGACCTTAAATTTTTTCTTTGTTTTTCAATTTTCGCTCAACTTAATTTTGAGTTTAGAGGATGGTATCATATTGTAATTGTTTTATTATGCATTAAATTGAATGATTTTCGAAAGACTTTCAAACATTTTGGTTTTTTTGTGGTAATTTTAGTTGTGCTGAAATTTTGTCATCAGCTTTTCAGAGAAAGAAAAAATGAAAGCAATTTAATCCTTAGGTAAACGAAGTAGTGGCTCCACACATTATTGAAGCGAATGACGAATATGAGCATTTGGCGAAATACGGAGAAAAGGCCGAACTCATATGTCCTATTGAAGGAGAGCCAGAACCACTTTACAGATGGCTCAAAAATGGTGTCAAGTATAATGGTTACGGTAGTCTGACAAAGAAAATTGATTTTCCTCGTGTTATTATCGAAGATGAAGCGACTTATACATGCGTTGCAAAAAATCGCGCTGGTTCACAACAAGTTTCTATTCGGCTTAAGGCAAGAAGATATTTTTATATTTTGTGTTAGAATTTACTCAGATTGGTAATGAATGTAATTACACGGAAATTTATTGCAGTTAGCCGATGAACCAGCGTATATTAGGTCTTCAAAACATTGGTGGACTCTTGGTTTTGTAACAGTTGGTGTTTTGGTTTTGTTGTTTGTGGCACTTGTTTTCTTGTTCAAACAACGCCGCAAAGGTAAGCGACAGGAAGAACAACTGCGTGCGCTTTACAATCAACTAATGAGTGAGCCGAATGGAGAATATCGCGATGGGTCAATTGATTTCAAGCAACCGCTACATGAACGTGTTGAACAGTTACCCTATGACCGCAGATATGAAATTAGCAAGGACAGGCTTATTTTTAAGCAGGTTTTGTTACCTCCTTTAGTTTCGTTCTGCTTAGCACAAATTGTGATGTCGAAAATTTGGTGCGGAAAGTGTTGGAACATCAAAAACCTTTTCATTTCATTGGGGATCTGTTGATATTAAGACTGAGTCGCAGTCATAATGCAGTGTTGTGTAGGTTGAATTATTATCATTATAAGGGTTTCACTATTTTTATAAGGGTTTCGCCATTCATTTTTCGGATCTTCACTGTTCTTTGAGAGGGAAGTAATTATCTAAATAAAAATGCATACATGATGCATTTTGCATGTCACAGATAAATTTAGGATAAATATTTCATTTGTTCTGGGTCATAAAAATTGATTTCGTGTGATTTAATCAGGTTTTTACATGTTCTAGTCACTTGGTGGAGGACATTTCGGCCAAGTTTACTTGGGTGAACTGAGCAAATCTCGGGTAAGCGATTCGTTAGCTGTCTTTAATGTGCTAAAGGTGGCAATAAAAACTCCACGTGATGGTCGTAATTTACATCACCAAAAAGCACTTGCTGATGAGCTGAAAATAATGATCGCTATTGGTATTCATCCAAATGTTCTGTGTTTGATCGGTGCCGTGACGAAGCAAATGTCTAGGTAGTGTTAAATATTTTCAAAAAGGGAGTAATTCATTATGCAGTTCTTTTGTACTTTTCGCAACAATTCAACTGGTAGGATGTTAAAGATGTTGAACATTACAGTGGACAGCTCTACGTGGTAATGGAATATTGCGAGAATGACAATTTAAAAAATTATTTGTCGAAAAATAGTGCAGGCTTCCTGAATGAAGTTGAAGTAAGTAGGGAACCACTGAGCAACGATGGATACTTGACACCGACGCGGAGTGCAGAAAACGAAGCCCAAATATATTTGGTTGCTTTCTTCTTATTAAATATGCCTTTCCATTGAAGGAGCAGTCATTCCCGGTTTATAGCAGTTGACAACTACGACTCGCCTTGTCATGTCGATGCACGTTATTGTAAATTTATTTACTTAACTATATGTTATAGACAGAGGTAAAACCAAATTGGGCCGTTGAAGTAGACGAGGCACGGATGGCTGATAAAATTATCACCACGGGCGATTTAATCTCATTTGGATACCAAGTTGCAAATGGAATGGAATATTTATCCAGTAAAACGGTATAACTGTTTTGTTCAAAAGCTTATCTATGCATTGATTCGTTATGAAGTCATCAACATTCCAGTGTATACATCGAGATATTGCTGCTCGAAATATCTTGGTAACAAAGCAACGAGCCATACGCATAGCAGATTTTGGTTTAGCACGTAAGGACTCTTCAGTTTATCATATACGAAGCAGTCAAAATGTACCGTTACCCCTCAAATGGATGGCATTAGAATCAATTTTATACCACAGTTTCACTGAACAAGTAACGTTTATTTCATGCTTCATGTATAGTGCTGTGGGTCATACCATGCAATTTTTTTTATTTGTATTGGCATGCAATAGTTTTTAGTCTGATGTTTGGTCCTATGGTGTACTGTTGTGGGAGATATTTTCTCTTGGGAAAGTTCCATATCCACAAGTAGACAATGAAGATCTTGTGGACTATTTGCAAGGAGGAAATCGCATGGAACAGCCCAAAAATGCACCGGATGATATGTTGGTTTTCAGGGTTGTTACAATTGCAATTCTGATAATGGCATTTTGTGTATATGTTGATGCTTTCTTTATTACTTGTGAACCTCTTTTTATTAAACTCTTGAGAATTAAGTTAAGCTTTTTTTTGCACGCTAGCTATCAACAAGCGCCCAAAATGTTATAAGTGACATATTTACCTGCAGATACAACCTGATGAGACAGTGTTGGCTTTCGGATCCTAATAATCGCCCTATATTCTCCGAATGTAAAGTTTTAATGAAAACACATCTTTCCCGTGCTTCTCCACCGGTAATTTTTTGATTGTTTCAATCTGTTTCACTTCAGTTAAATTGTCCATCATTAATCATGCGCAGATGTTTGAATTGTATTATTTTCCATGTTATCGACTTGAAATAATAGTTTTGAAACAGTAAGATGATTTGAATCTCATTACAAATTGCAGCTGAGCACACGACTTGACAAAATGTTGGAAGAAGACCAAATTCTGATGGAGAGGTACAGCGAGTGGCGCGATTCAGAGGAGTTTGAACAGGATCTTAGGGTGCAAGCTACCCGAAATGGTTTTATTGCCGTTCCAACGCAAGAACCGCTAACAAATTCCAATATATATATGTAGTCCAAGGAACTGAATTATTAGTGAATTAGAAAGATTTAACAATAAAGGGGCAAGAATTTACGCATATGGTGAGCATAAACTTCATTTTATAGCTCAAAAAATGGAACATATCTTCTATAATTGTAGCATTTGGTGCTCCTGGTGATACCAGAATTAAATTTTCTCCGTAGATATAGATGAAAATCGCTTTGCTTTTCGTATACTTGTTTACTCGGTAGCTCATTACACGTTGTTCTAAGGTAACTGATGGATTGCTCAATTTCCTCTCCCTTTTTTTGTTTTGGTCATTTATTTATCTAGGAAAAGTCTGCGGAGGTTGTGACCTTAGCTTACGGTGGTGTATGCATCCAGCAAGGGCTCCTAAGCCAGAGAGATCCCAACCGAAGGGTCAGGCAAAGTGTGTTCACGAACAAGGTGGGCTTAGCCTTCGCACAACCAATCTAGAAGAGGAAAACACCTATCCAATTTCGGGCAAATGAACTTCATTTAGTACCGTCAATTCATTCAAGAGAAGGAAACGCTAACCGAAACCTGCATGTGGATATTGCGGTCACCTCAACAACAAAAAAACTGTAGCAACAGAGGAGGGCTGAAACACAAGTAATAAGTTGCACCGGAAGTAGCAGTCCTAACTGTGAGTTCGGGCGGTCCAGGACTCTGGTCGCTCGAGACCGACCTGACGATGGCAGGTTGTTCGGCAACATACTGGATGACCAAGCAACCTTATTTAAGGAGAGCATTATTTACTCTGCGTACAGAGAGATCAAAGGAAGGTGGCTAAATCAAAGCTCATTCTAATTTCCCATTCGGTTGGCTAGGTTGGCTAGCCGAGGTCAACAGACATTCCGTTGCTGTTACACAAAGAAAACATTACCTGCCTCCAAACATGACTCAACGGACATTGAAGTCTAGAACGTCGTACCGCTGTAACTTTCTACGAGATATCAATTCAACAATCTAGTCGTCTAGCAAAGTCCGCCTTTACGGAAAAGGCGACCATGAGGAACTTAGTGTTGGATACACGCTCTTTTGATCACACAAGCCCAAGATTAAACATCTTATGACTTAATGAACAATAGCTGCATCCAATCCCATTATTTGTTTATGGCTTTCACTTCAGAATAGGCGACATGTTATCTTTGTAACAAAAGCTTCTACTCTATAAGTTAATACTGCAGGAAAAGAAGGGTTCTACATTTACCTGCAATAACTTACTCATAAACCTTACGCATACGACAAAATGAATCTAGGCGGCTTCGAAGATTGGATGAGCCATAATTTTACAGTGTGAAAAGGCTTACTAGGCAGTCATGGCGTTGGAAAGTACTATAATATCAGGAGAAAGGCAGCCTAAAGAGCACCTGGATCCATTTTTTCCCTCAGAATTCCGGCATTTCGTTGATTGTAAGTGCGCCAAAAACACATTCGTGGTATTCATCATATATGCGCCATGCCTAATGCCGAATGTCAAACAGACCTCGATTTAGTACGGCGCAAACCTAGATTTCAAGTCAAGTTCAAACCAAAGTTGAGGTGATTCCACGGAGGAGGATCAAAGTTAACCCAGGCAGTTGTGGTGAAGGAAAGTTTTCAATCAAATCTTCGTAGTAAACCAGAAGGTCATATTTTTTGAACCTTTCATCCGAAGCGCTCTGTAACAAAATCAATGTCCTGAAGTCCTTTGAAGAACGCAGTGGACTTTCCACTTGGAAAAACAAATTGGTTTAATGAAAACAATCAAGAAATACAGAATATGCTCGCAAATAAAACAGTTACCAAACCTTATTCAGCGATCTTGACATATTAGAAAAGCAGCTTTTCGTCATGTATGGAGTAAATTTCAAACAAGAAAAACTAGTGAGATCCAACTAAATGGTGACTGGACCTAGCAGAAAAGGATCACTTACGCGTTGGTCTGGGTAGCTTTAGAAAATTCTATGATGTTCTGAAAACAGCGGTTGAATCCACACATCAAACTCAAAAAACATACTATATACGGATGTTCCATCTAACAGATAGAACGTCCATTCTAAATCGATGGCCTGAATACTTCAAGCCCTATTCAACGTAAATGTAGTCAGAAGTTCGACAATAGAACAAGCGATCAAAAACAGAACTGGAACTGCTGAGATTTGAATTTGCTCTCGATCGCTGGAAGAATTCTCAATAGGTTACCTGCAAAGAATCCCTGCCGTTGCCGAAGACTGTAGTTTCAAAGTTGATAGGGGAATTACCTCTACGCCGTATTGAACGCTTTCATTAGTTCTACCTCCACTCAACCCTTAATGATCATTTAGCAAATAAGAGAGATCTCTGACAATCAATAATCAACAACCACGCTGCTGAGAATGAAGCTCCGTGCCACGGGCTTTCACATGAGAGATGTACCTAAACCTTAAAACTATTCTAAAAAAGAAAGAAACAGTACCTCAAGGTCAGTCACATTGATTACCACTGACTAACGGTCGACTTTGCACCAGTAGTGGACAAGGAGTTTACAAGTTTACCCGTGGTAGTGCTACATCAGCCACCAATTCATTGAGCCCGAGATCAACGAAACAGTCACGCAGCTCAACAAGATGAAGTGGTGCTGGAAAATCCAGCAATGGAACCAACGGATCTCTGCGTATAATAAGAGCTAGATTCAGCGTGCTTTTGTGTTCTATAAATAATTTTGTATTGATTGACTCCTCTTTCTCGATACACGCAGTGACCTTTAATGCAAGGTTGAATTCGTGGGTTAGCTGGTTGAGACCTGACTATTTCACAAAAAAGCTGGCTTTTCGATTCGTAGAGAAGTTCTGCTAAATTACTAAGAAATGCGAATAAATCCATAAGACCGAATTTTCGGCATACAGATTCGTGATTTTATCTATTTGACGGTTTGATGGTACTATTGCACAACCTTGTGTTTTATAGACCAAATACCTTGTTCGATATTTCTTGCGCTTTCATTTATCACATTGTATAATAATTTCGTCTACAGCTCGGACGCACATCATATAACAGTTGAGAGAAATTTCAACATGCGTGCATTTTTTGCAGGGTATCAACTTGTAAACGTTTTCTGGATATTCGTAAAACGCTTGTACTCAACCTTCTTGTGGTGCTCAGTTTCATTTGCTTTATTATTTTGTTGAAGTATATATTTGCTCAGAAGTTTTTGCTTCATTAAATTTGCTAATGTAATATTTAAGGTACACGGAAATTTAAACGATACTATATTTTGACGTTTGGCAAAGTAAGAGATAACATTGTATAAGCTCATGAATTTCATAAACTCAGAAATCGCAGAGGATGGGTGGTCTTTGTTTTTTTTTTAAGATTTACAGTGCTTGAAACTCAAGAATTTGGGCTCAACAAATGTAAACGATACTATATTTTAACGTTTGGCAAAGTGGCGCACTTGGATCAGTTCGCAACGATTGTACTATCCGTCATTACCAAACAAGTGCCAACAGAATGCCTACTGCTTATCAAATTTTGTGCTGTCTGTTCTGTTCAGAGAAAAGAACTGGCGTCCTATAGAATCAAAAGGCTTTCTTCAAAACGAAAAGGCATGGAGTGTGTTCAGAGGTTGAATTCTGGGCAGTTGAGACACAGTGTTTAGCATTTCAAATGGATCGGAAACGAAAAAGACATCTAGCTGGGTGATTTCGACTCATAACCAGATGTCAATGAGTTTGCTGTATGGAAAACTTGAAAAATATTGACTAGCTATGACTGTGGCTTCCAAGCTTACAATACGAGGTATAAGATGGAGCGGCGCAGAAATATGCTGGCAAAGTAAAACCATTTCTCGCTACAAGCAGTGCTTGTAGCTCTATCTATACTTGTGCTGGCCTCCTTTCCGTTTCTGCCCAAATTTTCGCGGCTTCTTTTTAGTCGTGACAATGAAGGTCTTTTGTTATTCCCACAGATCTGTTTCAATTCCAGATCGCTTAAACAACCGACATAATACCAAAAAATCCTTGAAAAACTCGAGAAATAGTGGCGTGTGATTACGATACAAAGTTGCAACGAAATAATTTCATCTCGTACACTCTGATTGTCTGACGAAGGGTAAAAGGAAGCAGTACGTATTTCGTACGTATTTCTGAAATATTTCATAGGCCAGGATTCGGTTACAGTTCATGCCACACTAAATATTTTCCGAGTTACTTACCCTGCAACATCATGTAGAACATGGGCGGTGAAGTCCTGCAGTGATTCCTTGTTATCGATATGGCCAACTGTTATCATTGTCGGTTTCACTTCTACTGTTTCAGGATTGAACGTGCTCCAATATGTCGCGTGTTGAAAGAGATCGGTTTGAAATGGTTTGAGTCTTCGGAGCCAGGTATGAGGAAAATAGGAAAGGTAGTTTTGCGTTGGTGGAGAGAATACTGTAGTTAGCTCACGTATTTTTCATGTTTTGTCGTGGGTTTTTGTTTTTGTTATCCAAGTAATACGGATGAACGAACAAACATTTGTTTATTGTAGCTGTGTAAAGCACGACCCACGATAGTTCCTCGGTCTTCTATGCTTCAAAACAAAAAGTACCATGTCCATATTGTGTTATGCGGTTATGCTTTAAGCGTCTGTGGAGTTTGAATTTTTTCGGGTGTTTCAGGTGTTGACATTTCCAAATTTGTTTCTTGGAAGTATCAGAATGTTTGATGTGTAGGCAATCAACCAACATAAGAAGGGTGGTCATAAGTCGGGATGATACAGAATATATGGTCCGTGAAAAAAAATTTTTTTCAGTGTCAAAGCAAGATTCAGTTTGGGCTTCATATTGGCTGCAATAGATAGAATGGTTAATGTGTATTTCATCGCATATTTCCCAAACTGATGATGAAAGTGATCAGTTTCAAGAACGAAGTAAATGACAGAGCTAATTCTAAGTGTCAAGTATGCTAGCGAACAACTTTAGCGAAATAGCGACAAACATTCTTGCTTTGAAAGAATGTGCGGGTTAGCACTGTAATGCTGCATCTGTCTCTTCTCTATCAGCGTTACTTGGCTTTTTTTTCAGTTGGATGACGAATTTTTCATGTGAGTGTGGTTGAGAAAATTTTTGGCTTTTTGATATACTCGCACGCAACATTGAAACGGAAGCTTACGTCCCAAATTCTCAGTCGCTGAGCATTAATGTTCATCTTTCAAATTTCTTGGTACAAATGCTCTCGTATTCCTTGCCAGAATAAGTTGAAAGTATACCAGACTTAGGCTGGTTCTTCCCTTCCTCTGCTAACATAAGTGTGAGCTTGAGGAGAGTTTCACTGGTTGAATGTTTTAGCGCTGGTTATTAATATACCCACTGTATGTCATCGTGGTCATATTTTTTCAATAAGCCACTGAAGAATCTGTTTGCGGCAGTCGGTATACGCAGTGAGAAATTAGTCATCAAATGGATTTCAGAGATTCAGGAGTCCTGAATCAGGAGCAGCCAGGTAGAGGTTGGATTAATAAATCGTCTAATGCTGTAGGTCCTTCCTATAAACTGAGACAGGTAGTGACGACTGATCGATCACTTGAGAATAAGTATGTAGGCATGTATAATAAATGATCGTTATTTAGATGTGTTTATGCTGATACTTTTGAAAAATTAGCACACATCAATTATTCCACCATTTTTAGGACCAAGTGGAATGAATCAGAGTTCTCGTTCAGGAAGATATGTAGACGTTATTGATAGCAATGAATTTTTAATTCATTCAGGCTTGAGTTTTGGTAGGAACAATGCAAGCGATGATGGGATGGAAAGCGATTTTGATTTTTCTCGTATTACCGACTTTTCGAAAAGTATGAAGTTCTCAGGTGTTTTTTCCAACAACCACTGTGGTAATGTGTAATAATGCAAAGGTTTTCGATATGTTTTTCTGGTGTAAGCAAAATTAACCAGGAACAAGCATTTTACACCTGAGTGTAAAGCATTTAAAATTTTTATAATATTTTATTACATTTTTCTAATGATCATGCGATATTTAGGCTGAAGAAATGTAGATGTAGTCAAAAGGTTTTGAGCAGTTTTGCTGATATTTAGCCACTTTCTACATTTTAAAGAAAATCCATGTTCTCTTCCTAGTTTAATTTCCAGGTAGGCAGATATTTTAAAACGGTACAGTGAGCTCATAGTTGCCGAATTGTCAGGTTGCAGCAGAAAACTTTTGCTTTTCTAATGTAGCGCAGACAGCTTCACTCATCATTCGGAGATACTGGCTTTATTTGATTCTCACTTTCATATAAACCATATAGTCCATTATAATGCAAGCAGTACATTTACTATTTCAGCATTTTTACCTTCGATGTTTTCGAAAGATGCAGAGAGAAGGAAAAAAAAAGCAGAATTTATCAGGTTATCATGGTTTTAAATTTATACCGGTCATATAGTGGATTGTAGGTGATGATGATTGGCGTAATCAAGATGGTATGGTTTTGGCAACAGATTCAGATACTGGTTATGATCCTAGTGAAGTAACCGAAGTGTTACGACGAAATCGGAGAAAAGTGAGAAAAAAATCAAAAAAAAAGAAAAGGAAAAGTCCACGGAAAAGAAATGTGAAACATCGTGGTCAGGGTGGGAATGTATTTGCGAAAAGTGTTAGGCGAAAAAACAAGTGGAGAGAAAGTATGCGGAAAAGGAAGGTAATAATTCGTGTTACTTCTTTCTGTTATCTTTGTAGATCATTCTTTAATAACGAAAGTATTAGGTGGAGATTTGTTTTTAACAAATCATAAGGCTGTAGGATAGCACTCGCTAAAAATCTTTTACCGATGACCTATCAGTGATTTTGATGAGTATGGGTTCAGATTACCGAAATGTATCACTAATCGTTTTTCACAGAGTATGAAAGGAGCTCGGAAACGACTGGCTGAAGCAATAGGCCTGGAGCGGCGGTATGTTGAACTGTTTCAGTTTTGCTTCTAATGAAGGTTCTGTCTGAGCTTTATGAAAAGAATTATTTTGGCGGTGTAGAGCAATTGTTTAGCAAAGAAATTTTTCAATTGTCAAAATTTTCTTCTCTCAACATCATTTAATATGTTGTTTTTCCATCCTTCGTGCATTTGAAGTTTTCATCTCTTTAGGAACTGAACTTTCAGACATGTCTCATCGTCAAGAAACATTCGTTGTCAAGACGTTTTCAATACATCAATGTTGTCCATAAGAAGCGGGGATGACTCAAATATACCGCTTGAAAAATTGTGCGTTTGGGATTTTGCATTTGTTCACATTTAAACGATTAGTAAAACGTGAATTTATTCAGCTTGACATGGTTTCTGTGTAGAGCATTGTATTACTGAATATATGCGTTGCTTTTTTGCAGGAATTTACAGTTAACAGAGCATCTTAATGGTAAAGTATTCTGGGAGAAGCCAATGTATGTTTATTTTATGGCTCTTATGTCTTTTTTTAATTGGCACCTTACGCTTTCTGTGACCAAAATTTAAGGGAAAAGACAGATTTAATTACTTCAATTATGCTCGAACAAGCAAAAACTTTGGCACCTTCTCGTTATCAGCATATCTTACGTGACGGTACAATTGGTGAAACAGATCATATGATCAAACAGAGAAAAAAGTTAACTTACGGACAAGTTGTGACTTGTAATGAACTAGTTTCTTCGAAAGGCCTGAAGGTTAGTTTATCAATTAAACTTGAATTTTCTTTAATTCTGCTTCATTCCAAGTGCTGGTTACGTGAAACCATTATTGTGTGATACATTTCCTTGCACTTTGTTAGTATACCGCTTGTATTTATTACTTTACCGGTCGAACAAGTTGAGGGGCTTGTCTATTTTACAATAACTCTGAATCTAATGTAAAGAGTTTGAGAACTGGGAAACAATTTTTTGCATTACATATTTCAGTTTCGTAAATACGGGGAAAATCACAAAGGTGGTGAGAATTTGAATCTGATGTTTTTGCAGTGTATATTTCACGATCAGAGCTTTTAATGGTTGAGGTTCAGAGCTCGTAGTAATTATGAGCAGTTTTATTGATTTACGAAGTCTGAAAAATATTTTCTGACTGCGTGATTTTTTTTTCAATATTATTGCATTTACAAGCTTCAAATCAATTTTACCTTACTGTAGCTTTTAATTACGGAAACATATGGTTCCATTAATTAAAAATAATTCATTAAGTCAAGTGTCTATTGGTTTTTGTTATGATTTTATACCGACATTTCTACATTCTATCAAATCTTTGATTGATGATAGTTTTTTCGCTTAGTGTCATTTAATATTTTTTCATGTTTCATAAATCTGTTACCACTGTACGTTTTCCTGAATTGTGAAAGCACGAAGAGTATACGGTTTTGCCTGCATTTTCGGTCTATTTTTTCTACGCTTTGCTGTTGTACTTTTTTGCCTTCAGGTGATACCTGTCGTTATATCTCACCTGTTTTAATAATGGCGCATTACGTTTTACGTTTTATATTAAAATTTTTGCAATTTGTGTATTAGGTAGATGCATGGATTGCAGGATTCGAATGAATCAATGTATTCGCCTAGCAGCAGTCACATTGAAGCGAAAGAAAAGCGAAAGAGACGCCCATCACGTTGGGGCACTCCCACTACTTCAAAAAACCATGATAATAATATTGTAACTGCTTCAATACCTCTTCCTTTAGGACCTCCACTGACAAAATCAGTAATTTCTTTAGAAAATATACCTGTACCTTCTACACATCAACAGTCGAAGTTGCCTTCAAGGCCATCCGCTCATTACGGTATTTTTTTCATCACGTGGGCTTCAGAGAATGATTCGTATTATATTTGACCTGAAATGGGTATTCATATCATGTTCTGTTTACTTTAACAACCAATCACACAGACCATACACAAAGCAAAATGTGTAAATTGTCAAGTTTCGCTATTGTAAAGTATAACTGATTTAATCAGGTACGTTTTTTGCAGCGGTTCCATCCACATCTTTTGCACTCAAATCGGCATCAATACCATCATTTGCAATGACCAGTGGACAGTCGCACATTAGTTTGGCTCCATTTGCTGGTTCAGGTCTAGGTCAACAACCACTTACTTTGAGCCAGCAGTCTTTAGTTACTCTCGGACAGCAGCAGTCAACCAGTCTAGGGCAGCATACTTTAGCTGGCATAGGACAACAACCAGTTCCGAGTTTAAACCAACCTCAGCTATCGTCTCTTGGACAAGGATCATTAGTTCAGATGCAGCCATCTTTGCTGCCGAATTTCTTCTTTCCACAGCTAAATTTAGGTGCAAGTTAGTTTTTTTTTTTTAAATTGAAATTTTTTCGCATTGAAGTCTAACGATGGACAGATCGGTAAAACAGATCATTTATGCATCGTTCGTATGTTGATGAGCTTCGTTTTTCCATGTACTCGTTTATTCACCATTAATTCCAATGTTTTAGTGAATGGTTTATTGGCAGCAGGACTGCTTGCTAATAATAGTACTTTGGGAGCTCCGCCTATTACGCAACCATTAGCTCAGCCATCTTCCGCAACCGCGACGCCTTTTATGTTGAATCCAGTGCAGCTTTCGACAGCCTCTGCTCAGCATTTGAATCAACATTTTGTAAATTTAGCGACAACGCTTCCTCCAAATACAGATACAGTTCCTGATTCCTCACATTTGTCTCAGCAGCTGAAATACCCGGAAGGAGTACCGCCACCCCCACCGGTCGTAAAACCATCGGAATTTATATCTAGCAACATATCTCTCTGTGAACCATTGGCTGAAAAAATTAGGAAATTAATTGAAGCCAGTAATGTAAGACCTCTGTGCGACTCAAGTGTTGAGGATGGTACCGCAAACATTGGTTTTACAACAAATGTGTGTTTTATGATTTTATCTAACTTCATTTAAAATTTTCTGCTTACTTCATTTCAGTTTGACAATTGTATAATTAGGGCTTGCTAATTACCTTGAAATGGAACTAATAATATTTACTGTTTGTAAGGGTGAAATAAACAGCTTGACACTGTACGATGACTCGAATGTGGGTGAATCAGGGCGGAAAAGTGCTAGTGCGGATGAAGAAGAAACTAGTGAAGCGGTCAAAGTACGAAAATTTCATAAGAATGGTGCAATGTTTGAAGAAGCTCGACGAATGCTTTCTTCTTCGCTCAAAAAAGTTTACAGGTAACGTACCTTGTGCTAGTCGGATTTTGGAGAGGTTCACCGTCTCCGAACATTTTGGTTTCAATGCTTTGTTGCTGTTGTAGAATTTTCATTTCCGTCATTCCAGATTGAAGCAGATTACCAAACAAGAGTACAAAGAAATAATGAAAAAAGGTGTAACAGCGCTATCTCAACGCACAAAACTGGACCAAAGAAAGGTAGATGAATATGCAACAAAGTACGTTGAGTGCGTTGTACATCGTCGTAAAAAACGCCATTAAATTGTTTGCAGCTGTTTAATATCGATATATTAAAAGAGGTAATATGGACCAGATCGTATAATTTGGCGAGGGCTGTAGGCTTTCTGAGAAACGGGACTTGTTTAGTGTCTTCAAACAATGTATTTATGGAAATATGAACATATGTTTTAGGTGCTCCAAATTCTGTGCTCCTCTGAATAAACTTTCTGGTTAGTTTTATTGAGGCTTAGGTAGTGCGCTTTCTTACAAGGCGCATTCAGTCAACTCGGAAAACGGCTATGTAACATTTTAAGTGTTGTCTAACACAAAAAACAAACATTTTCATCATTATTTACCATTATCTAAAAGAAGTGGAGCGTCAATATGTCTGATGTTTTCGATTTAAACGCTTGCTCAATACTGCAGATTTTAATTTTTTTGTGCCTCTGTTCGAACCCAGGTAGCCCACATACAACATCCTCGGCAGCTAAGTCACCCTGTGGATGTTAAACAAGATTCTCCTGACGCCTATTACACTGTAAAGTAATGTTTCCTGTTGTAGTTGGATTGAGGTATAGTACACAGGTTTAGATTTCTGAAACTTGGCTCCCTAAAGAATTAAAATCTTCAGCTTCAGCCTGGTATTTGGTGGTTTTGCGCCTCTGGTATGGTTTGGTAGTCTTCGGCGTGTTATATAGGTTGTTTAACCAACCGGGAAAATTTTACTATATAACATTTATATGCAAAAAATGCTTCAAATCAGTAACGTTCAGGTTTCATGATCATGTAGTTTTTCTTATCTTGTATCATGTAGCAAGCGCTGAAAAATCTTTCATGAAAGTGGTGGGAAACAATTTCAACTTCGATTAGCACAATACACAATATTCATCAAAAAAAAGTGAGGATATTAACAGAATCTGCAAATGAAAAAGCTGTAAATAAAGCAACCGTACTAAAGCAAAAATACCACAGCGCACATTTAGCCACTTAAACAAGAGGAGCGAAATGAAATACCGCGTTGGGTTCGTTCTTGGGGTCAATTTTCCGGATCCCGCGCAACGGCATGCGAGGTTTCGTTAATTGCTCTTCCCACATTATGCTGCAAATAACCGTTCACAAAGGACAGAAAAGAGGGTGCGTGTAGAACATCAAAGTAATTCCTTTTGTTTGATTTATGTATTGTGACGACTATGGAAAACTCTGACAAACTCACCGCTTGAAATGTTCCACCTCCAGTTCAAGAGGATCGAGAAACTCTAGTTCGCTGCCAGGGCGTGGCTTGAATACCTCATTTGGATCAAACTTCATGTCTGCAATTGCGGCGGCAATGCGTGGGTCACCTGGTTCAAAAATCATTGGGTTCTGTTTTTTGGGAATACCGTCTGACAAAACTGCGAGTTTCCAAGTTTCCGAGTCGAAATCCGCAAATGGACTTGATGAGGAGAAAGTTTTAGACGCTTCATCTCTTTTTGCATAGGCTACGGCTGTTAAATGGCTGGAACCAGGCGAGGTTCCACCACTTTTAATCTTTAACTTTGATAACAGTGAATAAGATATAGGGCGTAAAGTCAAAAATCCCAAAGCAAGCTGCACCTTGATAGCTTCGAAAAAAGCTTCCATATAATCATGTTGCGATGTCTTTTTTCTCGCTAACATATTAACAATTTTGCAAAATAATGCTTGACTGCTTGTTTCGTTTATGCATAAATGCATAAACCTAATTAACGTCGTTCTTAAGAATTCAAGAAATGGAACAAAAACTGGAAAAATGCAGCAGCTTTTACCTTGTTCAATTTTACAGTGTCTATACTTCCTCTGATGCTCGTCGTACCGTTTTGATGACTGAACGGGAATTCTGTACTTATGCACTGTGGAGATTTCTGTATTTCGATACCAGCGATGCTCTACTTGGAAGAAGTAAAATTTAAAAAATCTCGTGCAGGACGGATAAGCTATCCGAAATTGTAGCACTTACAGGTATGGCTGCGTTTGGTAAACTTTGCTTCCGACAAGAACATGGCACCGTAGATCCCTGTGTTACGGTACTGGTACTATGGAGATTTTGTGCCGTGTTGTAATCGTTGCACAAATTAATTTCTACACGCGTATCCGTAACGCCAAGATATGGCATTCGAGTTGTTTTGGTGTTTCCTTTGAATGAGACATCAAAGTCACGCACTGAGAATGTCGTAACACAAGTCGATGGGTTAACAGACGATGCACGCAAAGAAGGCACGGCTGATTGCATTGATGATAAAGACGTTTCTAACGGGTATCGTGGCACATTCTGAAAACCAAAGGACGAATATGTGGCGCACTGAAAAAATTTAGCATCAGATATTGGTTCTCTTAACTGTTGGTGTGTTTGGACATTGGCCTGATATAAGAATCATTCCAGTTTGACAAGTATTTGGTTCTGAGGTAGAGGAGGCTCACAATGACCGTAAAACCTGGTCTTTTGAGAAACTAGTGCTTGTCGCAAGCAGTAGAAAGGCATAACTGCTTGGTAACGATTCGACATAGTGATTTAGTTCACTGGCAAGGAAGACCTGCGGTTGTCCCCAAAATGTGTGAAATAACCAACTCCTTGATAGGTCTCAAAGTTCACCGCTTTTTCTGTGAAGCAGAAGATGCTAAGCCAGGAAAAGAAACTTTCCCTGACTAAATCCAGAAACCTGGATTTATTTTGTTCAAAAAGACAAACCTTGGGAAGTTCGTGGGTTCTGATCGGAGTTTTATTTCAGACAGGACGGTAAAAGTTTTACTCAGTTTCATAGCTGCTGAGGAACTGTCCAAATCCTTGTCTAATGAAAACTTTATAACTTGCCGAAAATCAATACCCACCCCTTCGCGATCTGTTTTTGAAGACATTGTTGCGCTGTTGACTGAAAATATCCCTTCAGATTTAACTCCATCGTTTTCCTTTTTTGAACTTATGGTATCATTTTTTTCTACCTCTATAGCCCCTTTCTTCGCGGACGCATTTTCTTTCTCATATTCTCTTTTTTCGCATAATTTGGATCGCTTCAAGACGTCTTCGTTCTTTTTAGGTTCTACTTTATTCTGTGTCCTCGTTCGTCGAATCTTGGAGGAGTTGCCCATTTGCTCTTTCGTTGATCCGAGTTGCTTGAATTCCGGATCACACTTCAAATCATTCCAATACTCGAACTCTAAAACTGGTTCCTTCCAAACTTCGATATTTTGACTTCCCGACAAATCATGTTCATTTTCTTTTCGATCACGGCCATCTTTCTGTTTTTTTCCTCGTACTCGGTCCTGCAATGATCTACTCTTACAAAAAATGAACTACGTCACTTATTTCGCTATAAATTCCACAGATTGCTTAGTATTTTTTTTTAAAGTATTAAGAGATAATCTGAACCGGAAACCACATCTCGAGGCCAGATTTCAGTGTGAATTCAAAAGACTACAGCACACTTTTCTTGGACTACCTAAATGCTTCGTGTAATTGGAGAATTTATAATCTATAGAAACACACCGATTTCTTCTTTTTTGCTTCAAGCTTGATCTGTTTTTCTTTTTTCGCATCCTGTTTCGTTGCTTGCTGTTCCTTTTTCACGCCTTGTTGTGTCGCTGTCTGCTTTTTCTTTTCTGGATGTACAGTTTCAGTGACTCTTTTTTGATCTCGAAATTTTCGTTCTCTGCTTTGTTTTTCCTTCTCTTCCTGAAGCTACTTCGAATGTCAAAATGCACAAAATGTAAATCAGCGTACATAGCAAAGAACTTTTAGTGACTGACAAAGATAAATGATATATTGGGACATAGAGTCATGAGAACTCAGAAAAATACTTGTCCCGTACACGAAATCATGTGGTCCAACATCAAAACCCGAAGTGTCAGGCAGATGACCAAACCGATTTGCTGATTCAAGGTGAAAAGTGAATGAATAAATTCCCAGTTCCTCTTTCGAAACCATTTCTCCTACCGTTCATAGACTAGAACTTGTCAGACGTGCAATGCAATTCCCAACTTGTTTTCGGAGCTTCTTTCGAGCTCTTTTCGCAGCTTTGCTAGTTGCAGCTTGTGTCGCTGCATTATCTTTTTCGTTGATATAATCCAAAATTTCTTCGATCGGTGCGTCGGAAATAATAATGGGCAATTTTTTTGATTCCTCATTAGTGGTAGAGTATGTCATCTTTTTCTCCAGACTTTTTGTGCCTGTTCCAGGACGCTAAAATATCTGTCATTGGATGCATGAAATAAAAAATTAGAAGTTCAAATAATCCCTTAAAAACAGTACGGTTTCATACCTCATCTATTGCTTGGAATACTGAAAAAATGAAAATAACCTCCTGCACTGTTCGGCGTTTCAACTTCATCCGAAGCCGTTCCCTTATTTGCGCCCGGCCTGATTTAACGCTTTCTGTAGTAGCGTGCCCAAACATCTCACAATAACAACAGTCGCAGTGTCCATGCCACCCATCCCCGTCTGATCCAGAGACTGTTTTTCTATTTCTATTTTTAGTCTGAAGCTATTACTTGAGAGCTAATAAAAATCCATACCTAAGATAAAAACCAAGAAATCCTATAAATTGAGTTCACTGATGCAAACATAAGCAAAAACTATAGAACTGGAAAACCTATTTTCGTCTTACCTCAAAAAACTTACTTCATTATTGCAAGAATAATGACGCTGTGGATGTTGTTCATCTGGCGCTTCGCATTCACTCCACTCCTCATCTTTGTCCTAAATGAGATTTAAGGCTCGTACATAAGTTCCGTTTTTAAGAACGAAAGAACTTCATACCTATCATACGACAACGCATTAGCAAAAGGTAAATACAACAAGTTCGTCGAATTAACCTCATTGTCATCTGTTGGATCATCAATATTATTAGTCTGGTAGCCAAATGATTCTTTTTTCGGAACCTTCAATTCACCTTCAACTCGTTTATCATAATCGCTCTCACAGCTAACTTTAGCAGATGCACCTGCATTAGTGTTTTCAGAACAATTAACAGAAACTGCAAATAATTGGTAGTGACAAATATCTTTCTTCCAGAAAACATTAATAAAGGGAACAAACTTATTTTACTTTGTCTCATTCCGAGAGCTTGCTTTAGAAATTTCTTCAATTTCCCCTCTTCATGCAATTTTCGCACTTCTTCAGAGAAAGTATTAATATCAAATTCACCCAAATCAACGCTCAAATCAATATCTGTCGAATTAGATTTCACATCTAACCGTCTACCCTTCTTGCTGGATGTTGTTTGCGCTGATTTTTGCTAAAAAGTTTCAATGTCGGATGCTAAACTAGAAAATTTCCCGCCTTCTTCCAGTGCAAACCACATCTCAGGCAAGCAAACCTTTTCGACGTTGTACGCCCTGCCAACATTAAAAACAGTTCCCTGCTCGATCAACTGCTTGGAGATGGCAGCAGTCAAGGTTTGTTTTGACCAAAGTTGTGCCAAGACGTCTTGCTCGATCTTTTTGGCTGATAACTTTCCTTTTCTATTAGTTGAACCCGAGAAGACCGTAGAAAAACTAATCACTGTTCCTTTAAAAATTCAGACAGTAGTCATGCTGAATGAAATAAAGTTGCAAACAGCGACCACATGAAACATGTTACTGGTCAGCGGAAGTAACAGATAGTTCTATATAATTACTTACTAGTCTCTGGAATATATATTATTTCTCTGTCACTCCTTTTTTCTTGATTGACAATTTTGCGCGTTGAACCGAAGCTGAAGAATAAATTCATTCTCATCAGATTCAATAAGCAATGACCAAATAAGCTTGCACTCAATGATTTAAATGAAAGTGGAAGTCATCTTCAAAGCTGCTCCCACTTCAAGTTCATGTCAAACCACTAAATGAACTACATACCCTTAGCCAGATATAATATAACATGAAATTAAGCATTGCAGAGAGAAGTACAACCTCTTATACAATGAGAACATGACATGTAGTAAGGCATACTAAAGTTGTGGAATACCTGTTCATCTTCGTTCCTATTCATACCCTGATAAATTTTTAGAGCTGCAGATGATGAATATACAGTTCTCTCATTATAAAATGATCGGAAAATAATCGAGAATCTCATATATATATATATATATATATATATAAATATTTAGATGCGTTCCTTTCTGAAGGGTTAAGGAACGTCGTTCAAACAAAAACGCACGCGCCAACCAGCCAAAAGACGCATGTCCCGAGTGAAAAAAAAACTGGCTAAGAACAAAAGAATAACTAAATACGGTATTTACTGCCGTTTCAGAACATCCACAGTAGCGCTTACAGACCTGACCTTTTTGTGCGCATTTAATATTATTGTACTGCAGCAATACTTTTCCGGAATAATGGGTAGTAGAATGAAAAGTTGAACCGAATTAAACAGTATTTGCTACAAAGGACAAAGCAACTCCGTAAACATCAAAGAACCTTACAAGATCACTGACGATCAGAAAACAATGATATCTCGAAGTGGAGATATCAAAAGCATTCAGCATAAGTGATTGCTAAACGCCTTACTTTTCATCTTTGACACTAGTTTTAAGGTCTACAGCTCCATCTTCTTTCATAGACTCCTTGTATAATGACTTTCTTATACTTTCTAATAGTCGGCCCTGAAGTATATCACTTGATATTATAAATGAAATTCAGAAAAACTCCTAAAAACAGTCAGCAGCTCACTGTATTTCATGTTTTTTTTTACGAAAAATACCTTATAATCCTCGGAGGATTTTGCAATACAATGTTCATCATCGTACGACTGAACTAAACGCAATAAAATCCTCTCGCGAACCTTCTTATCCATACCATTCACTTCAATAAGCAACCGCTTACGAGCAGACGCTATAATATAGACCATCAAAAATGTGCAGATATGCAAATTTCTCAGCAATTGCTTTGTTCAAACATCCAGTCATTAAAAGATTAGGATTGAATAGTGAATAAACCATGTTTTCAAAAAAATTAATTCTGCTACCCGAAAGAAATTTCACTCCTGAAATCCCTCCGTTATTCGTGTCGCTTTTATCAGATATAACTTTATTTTTTTTGATTAGTCGTGAAATTGGAGGCATTAGTCCAGTTTTACGCATCATTTGCGGTTTTTCCATCGCTTTTCGTCCAAAAAACTCCAACGTCAAATCATTTACTTAAAATACGCAATTAAATTAGGAAAAAACTACTCCCATAAAAACCCATAAATAAATTTCATATTATTTAGGAAACGTTCATTTCATCAAACGCGCAGCTGAAAATTCTACCGACATCATGCTTCGATACAACGGCTCTATATTTTTGATTTATTTCCTTCTGCAGAAGCCCATCTGACCCCGACAGGGGGTAGCTCGCCATTCTGGAAGCAAACAGAAAAGTAGAAAGGGTCTTGTTACTTCCACATACAGATTATATGAATAAATCTAGGCAAACAGATCTTCAAGTGAAGTGTAACTTCTCTTCCTATCGCTCTTCTCAACGAAATTAAGGTAAACTAACCGTTCATTCGATCCTGGAAAAACTGAAGAGAACGTTTCATTTTCAGATTCTGTTCCATATATCTCTCCCGCCACATTATTTCCCGTTTTCTTCATTTCGAACTTATTCACATTTATGTTACTCACCGAAGCCATTGCAAAACCCTCAAAAGTCATGACGAATAAATTTGCAACAAGAATTAATATGGGTAAGAGGCATAACTTCCACGGTATAAATCCTATGAGTAATAACGCTGAAAATAAAAAGCGCTATCTTAAATTGAACTCACAGCATTTTGCTCTGATCGCATATTCGCCTTCTTCATTAAAAGCAAGCCATGTTTACTTCTACCTTTTTCGATCATATTTGTTTTTTTCATCACCATTGACTAGAAAACTTTAAATACAAAAACGACTGGAAATTGAACAAATAGCTTCCTCAAGCGAAAAAAAGATAAAAAAACAAAATGGTTATTTTAATAACCTCCTGAAGTTTTTGACAAAACAGCACCTTCAAATTCACGATTCGGCGACGATTTCATTCTAAAAAACTTATTATTGGTTTCATACATTTCAAAGAAAAATGAGGACAAATCTAAAAATCAGAAATTAACTCAATAAAATCAACAGAAGCTTTCCCACCTGTGTATTCTTGGCGTCAGTTCAAATGGTTCTTTGAAAATCGCCTGATATTTCTCATTAGTTGCGAAGTTACACAAATCGACATTGTCCGTTACTTGCTCCTTTTTGCCTGAACACTTACTGTAAAACTTACAAAGCTGAAAAACTCATATAAACCAAAAAAGGATCCAGCAGCAAATCAAAGCGGCAATGCACTGAACTCAGTTTCAAGTACTCCCACTGCATACCTGTCCGACTGTTTAATGAACCATAGTCGCTGCACATAGCTTTCTTCTCACAAAGACAATTACGGAGGTAACGAATATCATTTATGTAATCGTGTGGTACCCGCCAATCACCCCAAGCTGTTTTTTTTTGCTAATTTTTTTTTCTACAAGATAAAGACATCAACAAAAGACTGACTTGAGAATATTTAGTAAAATTATTCCTGCTAATGACGTTGAAAACAAGGAATAAATTTTTCATGTGATGGTTTAGTTTAGTTCGCCCTAAGGAAATTTCATGCATTGTCAACCTGTTATTTACGGCTAGGTTAGGATTAAATAGACAGGTAAAAGCTTTCGCAAAATCTAAAAGGATGATTCGTTGCAAATGCAGACTTAAGCCGCGTTCTACGATATACGATATAGAATATTTGTTTGACAGGAACTAAATTCACAACGGTATTACATGACTGAAACACATGAATGTGTACGGTGGTGTATAAAATCATGATGCTTAACAGAAAAGCAGCTTCTAACTCTTTGATGTGCCTCTTTTCGCTTTCCATGCAGTCATCAGAAATATAATATGATGGGAATTCACACTGACTCTCAAATGAGGGAATTAATGCTTCATACGATGGTGTTTACAACAAGCTAGCATCTATGGCGTTGATTTGTTTCTGCAACAACTCACCAAGAATGTCGACCTGGTATTGCAGCATGCGAACTGGCGTTTACAAATAAGGCAGGTGATGTTAAACTTGATTTTTGCTTTATCTTCAATGACGGAAAGAAGCGAAAAAGTCGTTAGATGACGTCGTGATCCAGAAACATTATTATTCGAATGATGTCTCTAAAACAACTGCGCTTAGTACTGTAGCATCTATCAGACATGTTCAGCTACAATTCTAGCTTAATTTACTAATTAGAAAATATGACAATTTGAACGGAGTGTCTTAAAAGCAATTCACAAAAGTTCTTCCGAAAATACTGGTAATGACATATTAGACACAAGTACATGAATGAAATAAAGATTCTTAGATACTTCATTATAAGGTCTTTCTCAACGAAAAACCTACACCTGGTCATCAGGATGGTTGTTGGTTTGAGGGAATTATTTCCTCATAGCCAAACAGCGTTTAGAGTCTCTGAAATCTTTTCGGCAAACTTCCAGAAGTAATATTAAAATATACGGTACGGAAAAAAGGCAAGGTGAAAAAAAGCAAAAATGCGCTTTCAAAACAAAATTGATATGAAATAAGGATAAAAAGATTCACTTCATGCCTTTGGTGACTCTTGTAATCAGAATCACTGCGGTGTCTGACAAGTTCATCCGTTAGATCATTGTCACTATCCTTGATCATCACCTAAAAATATAATTGAAGAATCAATTATGATCTGACTTGCTGATCACACTAAAATTTGGATCGTGATATATGAATATCTAGACAAGGATGGATAGAAAATCGTTTAAGAAAAAAAACCTAATTTTATCTAATGAATCACCACTACGAATGCTTTCTAATACTGACTTGATTCAAATCATACGAAAGAAACAACCATTAAAACATCAAAAGCTCATGTATTCCAGAAATAATGGCTATTTGGTTAAATTTGATTGTTTTTGGTACAAACCTTGCGAATAATGGACTTGCGGGTACTTTCCTTCATGCTTTTCTTCGTGCACTTTGTGCTTGGTATTTTGCTCACTAAAGCTCAGCAGTAACTGAAAAATGTCTAGGTCTCTAATGTATTGAAGATTAGTGAACTTCAACAGCACACAACACATCGGAATATCTAAAGGAAAAGCAAACACCAGATATTCTCAGCAATGATCACTCTGCCGGTATTTACAAAAAATTTACCCGACATCTGCTAACTTTTGAGGGCAAGGACAAAAAAAAAGTCTTGATAAAAAAGAAATAGTATAGTATTAAATTTTTTGAAATTCAATATCTGCTTGGCGTCGTTAGCTAATAATAGCTTTAAACATCACTTTTATAAATGCGATGAAGAGTAATTTCCATGTTCCTGAAGAAAGCTTCTTCACTTCAGAGCGTTTTTTTTGTAATACAGTAAGCTGAGGAAATAGTCAACAAAAAGAATATCCATCAAATGTCATTCAAGTCTGCAAAGTTCACGAGCTCAATTCTCTTAGATAGGACGACCACATTTCAACGCACGCCAAAGAGTCATTTACATTATTTCGCGTTCATCAAATCTTTGCTTTGTTCAAAAACCAATAAGACTTTACAAAAAAACAGGAAAACGTAGTTGGACTGACCAAGACATGCGCACTGTGCACATCTGTATGCCGTTTGGCTACAAGTTATACACGGGATAATGGATGTCTAGGCATGGTAGAAGCATGTATGCGTCGGTCCATATGTATCCGCCGAGGTATGGGTAACACTCTTGCATGTATACGTATGCATGTACATACGACTGTGTTGTATTGTATACTATAAACACCTTCAGCACCAATAAGTGATCCCATAGCTCCAGGTATTTTTGCTCAACCGGATGGACGCTAGAGAGGATCGATTTGAATATGACCCATAACACTGTAGAACTAACCGATCAATGCCGCGTCGCCTGCTAGCAGCGGTAGTAAGGACCCATTGTGCCCTCTTTTTACTACACAATTCGCAGCAGCAAGAACAGTTTCTTCCTAGTGGTCACATTTCAACCTATTCCACTTAGCGCTTCAAGCAAGTTGCTCTGTGCTCGCGAAAGCGCGGTATGTGATACCAGCTGGTACTTACACTTTTCATGAAATTAGAACTGACCCAAGAACCTTTCGGATGAATGCTGCTGAATGTTGCCTTCATGGATGCTTTGTAGTTTTTTTTGTTTTTTCTATCAGCTGTTCTAGCACTCAATCCTGATACTTGAGTGCCAGAACTGCTTTGTCCGATAGTTTTTTTTTACAGTACAGGAAGTTTGCTATTCAAATAGCAACCCAATGAATGAGTCACTGCTTGATGTTGAATCATCATAACCAAACTTGCTGTTCATTTATAAAGCTGGTGAAATCGGCACTTCCGTTTGGACGTTCCAAAGACTGATTTGCTGCAAGCAATTTTACAGGTGGTCATCCTCATTAGACAATAGAACACCCAATTCCAAACATTGTCCTTTTCCCCACCACGCTTTAAAACATTCAAGCAAGATTCTTCCAATTTCTCTATTTATATAAAAGTCACTTCGAATTCGATTCAGACCCTATGGTAAGTTACTCCAAATCTTGGAAAGGGAAAACTTCGACGACCTCTTCATTACAGAAAAATGAATACATCACACCCGGCTTCCGATTTTTATTTATTCCAATTCGATGTAGGTACCCGTGTACTCGCGAAGTACAAATAATTGCCTTGAAAACATAATTCAACTTCTTCATTCACTATAATATTCAGCCGGAAGAAAAGTGACCGAAATGGCAGCAATCGAGCTATCTTTAACACGAAAGGAGGTATTTTGAGCAATCCAATTTATTAAAAGCAATAGTGATCCAAACCTACAATGAACAATGAAGATATGAATGCATCAAATATGTGGTAAAATTTTGTACAGTCCCTTAGGCAACCTGTATAAACAGCAGGAACATAATCGACATGAACTTTCACGTCGGGTGAGTCAACACGTTATTTGGGGAAGGCACTATGTCTAATCCAAAAATAAATGTTGAAATCAAGAACATAGAACATACATGATGAAGTGAAAGAGAGATGAGGGGAAAGCCTATTGTAGTTACACATAAGTGAACCCTTCTACCATTTTTGGTTCTTGGTAAAAAAATTTTCCTAGAAATAAAGTATTGAAGAAATATAACGAAATCTGTAGCATGTGGAATAAGAAAAACATTTAAGTCACTAATGCGAATCAGTTCAACCGCTGAAGGCTTCAAACTGTTGAACAAGGCTAAAAGTTCCCATGATGAACAATGTCGAACATTTAAGTCAGAATTTAAATCACAGCATAAATAATTAGTGACAACGATGAACACAAGATGTAACGCACTAATCGTCAGTAAACTCACAGCTGCACCCCAGCTAACATCGTTGCAGGAATGCTTAAAGAATGTTTTGGAAAAATTTTCTTCCATTTATATCCATTTTGATGACATCAACCACCAAATGTATCTACAGTTTCTTTCATATAAATTTCATTACTTCCTCAGACAGTATGTTGACGAAAATATGACGTGCCTAACATGTGCACTTCATTGTGCAAATAGTCACATTCAGCTAACTGACGCGCAGATGGGCGAAGCTCGGGGTTGACGAGTGTCAGCCAACTGACGAATTTTTTCTAGAATTACAAGATTACATCAGTCTCAGATTTTACCAGCGCGTTCCATAAGTCCTGACAAGGCTTCTCAAGTGGTGAAAAGTAGTCGCGACTGGACTGGAAATAGTCCCAATTTTTTAAAGAGATTTTGAAAGTAAATATAAAACCATTTCTCCGAGAAAAGATGAAGCCGCTGGTAATAAATGTAATTCTTTTAGAAAGAGTTGAATTCTAGATCAACGTTCAAGAACTGCACCCATTATTTACCTCTTTAGCTGGAAGATTATCCAGGCGTTTCGACATTATGCCATTTTGCAAACCGGACAAGATACTATTACGTTCCATAACAGTTTTACAAGGAACAATGAGCTCAACGAAAATAAGTCCGAGTGAAAACACATCAACTTTTTCATTGTATGGTTTGCTCTTCAACTGCAAACAAGAAGTATATTTGTCTAACGGTGCCATTACAATAACAACATGCAAAAAAAGCTAAAAAATGAAACTGCTTAAATGCGAAGAATCAATCACCTGTTCAGGGCTCATATACAGACGTGTACCAACATGACTCGTATGAGGAGCATTTGTCCTGATATTTTGTTTGCAATCGGTCCTTTTTTCATTAATATAATTTGTCACAAGACCAAGATCACCAATTTTCAAACAATTATCAGCAGAAAAAAATATATTTTGAGGCTAGAAGATGCAGTGAATTAAGTTAAATAGCAACTGAATATGACCTAAACCACTGTTATTTACAAACTACCATCTCACACGCTAGCTAACACAAAAAACAGTGACAAATTTAGAAAGCTTCAAGGATCGAGTATTCAAAAACTACCTACCTTCAGATCCCTATGAATTAAGCCCTGACTGTGAATATAATCAATTGCACACACCAATTCAGAAAGCCATTTGCGCATTCGAGTTATTTCGCGATCTTCATCTCCGCTATTCGCTAGCAACCAATTATGCAGAGTTAACTCTTGACACAACTAAAGACATTTTTTTCAGTTTCTATAAACGTTATATAATTGCAATCATGTATTGCAATTTTAACTGCTATAAACTTGAACGTGTTTAACACAACTCCACAATGATAATTTATGAAAATGTTGTAAGTTAAAAATAATTTATAAAAATTTTGCAAGTAAAAATAACCTCCATCTGTATGTAAAGGTAGACACAGTCTTTGATGCCCTTACAACACTGTAAATCACAAAAGTTTGTGACTAAAACAGCAGGAGGCTGAAGAGAGTCCAATGACGTACTGTTTCGTAATTTTTTTTCAATGATTTCTTCACTGCTGTGTAAGTTTTCACAATGAGCAAAAATTACGCCTGCTGAATTATCACTTCCAGCTGAAAAACCTATGCAGATAAAATCCTATAGATTTGAATAAATCTATTGTCGGTATTCGTATAAAATCCATGAAGTAACAAATATAATAACTTGAAAATTCACAATGAAAATTTTTTAGAGAAAAAAATACTAGCTAAGGCAGTTATTTCATGCCCAATAGATCTACAATCATTATCGAGAGAAGATAAGGCTGATTTTCTGGTTGCTGTTTGTTCACTGTCATTATCATCATCCATCCAAGAAGGATTATTACCATTTACGGTGCCACCATTTTCTTCTGTAGGCATATTTAAATTCAGTCCACGCAACAGTTCCTCACTAAGTGACGAATCCTAAATTGTTGAAATTTCGTGTAAACCAACATGTCACCACTGCTCACATTTAGTGTCATTATCATTTTTCTACAGATGTGTGCCTTCCATAAGTATTAATTACAGTCTATATATCTTTTTTTTTTTAGAAAACCTATGACATAAAAAACAAATGCCTTAGCTAACTGGTTTGTACTCTGCTCACTTTCCAGTGTCTGCATTACGCACTTGCTTCCAGAACTCCCAACAGGGCGACTGAAAATGTATTCTAGATATAATATACACATGAAGAAAATCAGATTTCAAATTTTAGAAACGTACATGTCTCGAAGAATCTCCTTATCTTTTGTTTGCTGCCAACCAGAAGGAGGTTTTTCCATCCAAGTGTGGAAGTAACGAATTATACCTGGATGATCAAGACGTGCCATAGCACGCGCTTCTCGCTTAACGTGATCAATTGCAGCAGTTCTTAATTATTAAACCAGTTTTAAAAAATTTACAACAGTTTTAAAAACACCAAAACAAATGAAAGCTGGTGCCAACATAGAGAAAACAGTGCTTTGTCAGAACTGAGAAATCTATAAAACAAATTGATGTCATGCCGATCTGTAATACTCATCTATTCAGCTCCAAAGCCAATGAAAATTTCGGAATAGTACGCCCTAGTGACATCAGTGCAAATTGCACTAACTAACTATTACAACGATCACGGAACTATATAATCACAATACTGATTTAATTAAAGCAGCTTGCTAAACACACGCGTTGCTAACTGCGATGCGTTTAACAGCATAGCTTCGGTCATCCAGTCGATTGCGACACTTGAAAACAACACCATAACCACCACGTCCAAGCCATTTTTCGGGCACGAAATCTTCCAGAAACCTGAATAAACAATATAATGAAATTTCGAAATCATAGAAATGATTACATAAAAACGATCATCACTTCAACACTGATTAACCCTTTTGTACGTCTTATATGAATCCCCCGATTTTTCTTGTTAAACATTTTAAAAAGTGTTTGCAAGTACTGCGTGAAAAATGTAAAAAGAACTTCGCAAATTTCACAATGTCTACTTCGATGAAAACAAGTCTTGCACGGACTGAGACGCTGTTGTGCTTTTTTTTCGATTTTTCTGAACACCAATAGATGCGCCCATACTCGAATATTTTGCTTTCTGCGGCGTCTGAAAAATCATGTGTAGCAACTAGTATTTTGATTTCAAAACTCTTTATTAGATATTGATGATAATTAGCACATTCGTTATTTTCACATCATCGGAGAATCTTTCCATACACACAAACATGAAAATTTCAATTTTCAAGTTTTAATCACAAAAAGATACGCCAACCACTCTGAAAATGATAACAATTGTAATTCATTTGAATTGAAAACAAACCGAACGTGAAATATTCGAATAAGTATGAGATTTTTTTCCAAGGCCGTATAGTAAAACAAGTAATTTCAGGTGCCTAACCTGTTGCCAATATAATATTATAATAACGGCAAATAAAATCGTAACTATAGACAAGAAAATTGCGATGATTTTCCTGAAATATCTGTTATTGAAGTCATAAAACAATGTTGTGCATGGTATTAATCTAATTCTGACTTTTAGACACTACAATTTGAAGTTAACGTACAAAAGATAATCATATACAACAATATTTCCTTACCACCATCCTAGTACTGGTTCATGTACGATCTTTTTCAATCCTTCCAAAACATTCTTTGATCTGCAGATATAGTTATAAGCTTTTCCTTGCTTTCTTTGATGCATTTCTTCAAAAGGGTTGTTTGTCCGGCACGGTTTGCGGAGTGGTCTGAATATGTACCAGCCATGCTCGCCTAAGCAATACTTATAAAAACGTACCTCAGAATCGGAATAAGGTACACTTCTAAGAGACACTATTGCAAAAAAGTAATGTTACTATCTATCACAGAACAAAAAATTAGTGACTAAATACTGATCTTTACAATAAAATAAGCGTTTATAAATTTCTTATTTCTTGGAAGCAACCTTTCGCTTCATTGTTTTCCTTAAACTTTTTGCTGCCAGCAATAGTAACTACATCATACATATTACATGTTAATGATTTCGAGACCGATGAATCTTGCGCGCTGTTTCTTTGATTAGCCTCAACTATACTTCTAGTTGCTCTATATAAACGCCGTATCAAATCGCCTGCAACCAAGACAATTAACCACCGGTTTAAAATGCATCAAATAAAAAAAAACAGAAAATTATAGTCCAAATTTCATGTCAATAAACTTACCAACTTTCAGGTCTTCCAAAAATGCTTTTGAATAGTAAAGTGAGTCTGATATTTGCGGACGGTTCTGAATTTGCATCTCTCCTGATGAACGGCGCAGTTCCTCTCGCATAAACTCCGAAGGTATAATATATGGTTCTGAATTGACTGTTCCTGAAATCATCAGAAAATTAAACGGGTGAAAAGAAACAAACGAACAAAACAAATTTTCCTTGAACAAACCAACTATTTCTATGGTGTATAAAATCGCCCACTTCATAAAAACAATGGCGCTTTTGCAAAGTCCCTTGTTCTCCGCCAAAACAGAAAAACATCGTAAGATTTGTACCGTTATCATTCATAATCACGCGTACTCACTAATGCGGATAAGGTACAAATACCAAAACCTAATTTCGATAAAAAAAATTACCGAAATAAAACGAAGTTTCATGTTTAGGAATAAAATGATGAACATTTCCAGGAAAATCACTTAATGCGCTTATAGTTTCAGTAGAAAACAATGATATCTGAAAAAAAAATTTTTACCAGTTTAACGAGAGATAGTCCGCAAATTTTTTTTTTTCTGTAGAACTGCTTTGAACTATTTGAAAGTGAGAAAAGTTTTATTTGATAGTTGGAAATTCAAAGAAAAATTTTTAATTGCAAACGATGCATCCAGCAAAAACAAAAAAAAAAAAATGACAATGGCACTAACCTCAAAAATTCTCCCACGAGATAACTGCCAAGCTCTTACTAAAGGACTTGATAATTGCTTTTCCCACTTTAAATTTCCGCAGTTATCAACTGCTGTAACACCACCACTTGGAGGTTCAAAGAGAAAACGGATATGACCAGGTTCACCAGCCCGTTCAAACCGAATGGAATGATCCGATGAAACCAGGCTAATTTCATATTCACCGACTGATATATTCCATCTAAAATCAATCTATAATAAGACTTCAGCAAATTCTTCAACTGAGTCATTCAGCCCAAACATTGTTAACGTACGAACTTCTCTGTCCCAGTAACAGGATCAGCAGCTCGAGCAACTTGTGTATTTCTTCGCATGATAAGGGTAAAAACCGATGATTCGTTAGTTTTGGCGTCGTACTGCAAGCATTTTCCTGCTGTACACCGATACCGCAACTTAAAAATTATGGACTTATAATCTGTTAGTATAGTACCAAACAACGCGAATTCAGAATCTGTTTAAGACGCTAAATACTATGAGATGCAAACGTTCCAAATCACGACTTGAGTAAGAAATACCTTGCCAGTGAGAGGGTCGATCCCAGTGGATGTAACAAATGTTCCACCAGCGATTTCGTCATTCTCAATCATTATTCGTGCATTCGCATTCAAAGGAACCAGACTCAAAAAGCTACTTTTTACATTAAACATGTATAATGAACCGTCAAGCGACGGCACCAGCATGTATGGAGAATTATTGGCCACTAACTGAAAATTTGAAATACACATGTACAAGTAAAAATCCACGTCAGAAAAGCTACGGCCACACCAAGGATGAGAAAAAACCGAAATCCAACAAATTATGCTTTCTAGTTATGTTGAGCGCAGAGTAGGCGAATACAAAGTTCAGTCATTGATGTAATTTTAAAAAAAGCATGATTTCTTGAGTAAAGAAATTTCCAATATGCGTTATTTACTACATATTTTAAGAATGTGTTCGAAATGCGGCTTGTTCGAAGAATAATTCAAACCTTACTCAATATACAAAAGGAACTAATGCTGTAATTACAGTATTACTTGTTGCTGATTAAATGAACTCGACAACAATGGTACTTTATCGGCATCCACTACCCAAACCACCTCACCATTTTTTTCGATGTCCATTGCTGTTACTTTGCCATCTATTGTACTTGTCTTAAAGAGATGTCATTTCAGTTTAAAGAGATTTAATCAAGAATTTAGCAACACTTTTTCAGTTCTGGGTCAGAGAAACTAAAAGTCACAAGAAAAACTCTTACCACAAGATAATGCTTACTGACGAAGTTGGAGCTATTGGTGATACAACATTCCATGGGAGTCTGTTTCGGTGACAACTGTAAAAGAATTTGAGTAAAATGTGCTATAATACCCTACATATCAATTACACGGCAACAATTAGGAGAATTGTGACTGTAAATAAAACTGCACAACCGCATGCTATCTGCATGACGATCCACACTGCTTACGTTAACGACAATCGAGATGTTAAATAATGGGAGAATCAACACGAAAAAGATTCCGACAAACCTCCATCTCTTCCAAATCATCTTCACCAAATGCAATCTTATCATCGTGAGTCAGAGTGATGCGAAAAAAAATGACGAAAAACAAAAGTCTTCCAATAATCAATGATGCGATCGTTCTTCGCATTACTATTGATCTTATGAGAATATGTGACTGACACAGAGCTTTTAAAAAGAAATGCAGAAATCGAAGATTAGAGCGCGTTGATTACAAACCATTGTGGCGCAGGTCACGAATACACGTGAGAGCGAACTCCAAAAATATTTCCAGTCAAGTACCACAATAACCAAAACTTTCAGCAACCCTTAAACCGGTGTCACATATATTTCTTTTACATGATATCAATGTTAACCTCGTTCAGCGAAGCAAGTGAGAGATCTGCGCAAGCAAGGGTGGGGCTGACAACAAGGCTCATGATATGGTCTTGTAACTGCCACAAACCCCGTCAGATACTTGGTGACTACAGTTAGAAACATCGTAGTCGTACGGCACTTTTTCAAAACGAAGTGTAAAATACTTTGCAACAAAAATCACGTTCAGTGGGAGTGCAGTAGGACACATCAGTAAACCAACGGTCAACGTGGGACCAGATTACCTTGCCTAAGCAATGCCTGACGCCCCAGCAATGCTTCTTCTCCCAACATCATGCTGCAAATGACACCTCATCTTTGAAAGTATTTCTCAGACGTTGTACATTGGGACCGAAGAATAATTTACGGTTAGTGTCGATTCTGAATTTTTACAAGGTTGATCTGAGCAGTTAAGAGAGGGCACGGGACATTTGGATGAACGGAGAGTGAGAGAAAATATTTTGAGGACTGTTAATTTAGCCCACTGCAAATCCCAGCTTCAGATGATTGATAAGCAAACCAC
The DNA here is from genome assembly GCA_013365335.1 of Madathamugadia hiepei. Taxonomy (NCBI): domain Eukaryota; kingdom Metazoa; phylum Nematoda; class Chromadorea; order Rhabditida; family Onchocercidae; genus Madathamugadia; species Madathamugadia hiepei. The sequence continues at coordinate 41,486 of JABVXS010000063.1, forward strand.
TCAAAGAGAAAGATGAAAAGCTGAAAGCTAAATAATATCATCGTGTTCAGTGCAGGACGTCTCATGCATTCGGTGTGGGAGAACTGTAAATACTCGTCTTGTCGTGGGATAAAACGTCACGGGAAAAGGATAAGAAAAGCTTTACTGAGGGTTGTCTGTGTAGGAGTGGGGCAGCCGCTGAAAGATGTGGGATGAAAGCTGCCGTAGCGCTTAGTAGTGCAGGTGTGATAGAACGCATCAGTTCAGAACATCGAACGATAATTTGGTTTGAAGGTTTGTTCCATATCACCACCATTTTAGTTCCCATAGTTCTATTTCCCTTCATGATTAAGTCTTAAAATTTCGTAAAAATTTCAAAGGATTAATACAATAAAAAGAGAAAAAAGCAAAGTGAGTAATTGTTCGAATTTGTGAGCAAAAGCAGGAAGGAAAAGAAAAATCTGAAGTTGTGCAGATTTGCCATGAGTGGTAACGACAATGTCTACTAACGACTTCATGAAGTTATCTTTGTATGGAAAATAACGGACAGGACTAATTTTTCATTTTGCATTTACGCAGTGGTTCATCTTTCATCATATTGGCGAAAACTGTCGCTTAAGTGGGTCAGAACGCAAATTAAAGATGAAAGGTGTAATCAGATGTTTCTATGAGCTGAAGACTCTCTAATCAGTTTTTCGGTGAAGCATCCAACTAAAACTTTATAGTATTTTTCCTTAAACTCCTAATTTTCATCGTAACATGAAGAAATGACTGTTTTCACTATGTTTAGCAGCATTTACATCATGCAATCAAGACATTTTGATCCATGTTGTTTGAACTAAATTATGTATTGGAAGCTCTTTTAAGCTGCATATATTTCTCTCATATCAATTCTGTTTGTGGATGAATTAGTCCTCGTTTCTGTAACCCACCATATTTGTTTTCACTTGAAAAAAAAAAAAAACTGTGAAATCGAAGATATTTTACCTCCATGTCACCTGTGATCTCATTTTATGTTCCAGCTGCTCAGCTCACTTGCTTTTAAAATGCATTTCATTATTACTTCCTTTTCAAATATCAGTTCTTTCCACTGGTTCATCGATCGCATCATTTCTTTATTATCCTCGCTAACAAACTTTCATTATGCTTGATTGTCTTAAATTCCATTTTTATTTTTTGTTTTTGATTGCAGGAACTTTTGAATCTATACAGCGTAAATTTCACACGAACTGTTGGCGTCGTTCCAATATCCTTACGTTGCAAGAAGTGCCGAAAGCCCTCTTTCTGATGAGACTGTAAAGTGGAGGTGATTTAAAACCTGTCATATCTGTTTGCATGCATTGATGGTGTGCCCCTCGCACCACTCATTCATCGAAATGAATATTGTGTTTTTGAGGAGAAATCTTTCCAAAGATAATATGTAAGAGAAGCAGTCTGCTTCCTGTGATCCTTGGTTCAAACCTGTATTTGATAAATTTATTCTCATCCAGCATAAAACTGCCGATGTAATAAACGAGAGACTCAAATATAAATTCATGAATAAGGTGGTGTGCCCCTCGCACCACTCATAGTTGGTGATAAACTACGTGGGAATGTTTATTTTACAGCTCAAACAAAGCCCACCTAATTTTCACTCATTAAGCGTATCATCAAATACATCCCACGCAAACTCTGAGGACTGATATCTCAGCTGCATTGATAGGTGCAGCCATTTCTCCTACTTATCGCGCTGTGCTCTCTGAAGTTGTGGAAAGTCTAGGCGTGTGTATGTTTGCGCGATCGGTCCTAGATGCTGGGTGTGTTAGGAGCAACTTATCAGGCAGTGCACGTCAACCTTCTGATGGATTTTCATTCCAACCTCTAACAGCGAGATATTTAGATCTTTCCATCTTCAATCGATATGCGTGTAAGGGTGGCAATTCCCTTTTCCCTCTCGTCCTATTTAATTTTAAGCAGTGATTCAAATGAAGAGCATAATTGTAAGTGTCGTTTAAATCAGCCTTTCTACTTTTAATTCCTTCGTTTTACACCACATTTAAACTGTACCTGAGTGATTTGCAGACTGCAAACCATGTTGCATGCCATATTTGTGGCCTTTTTCGGCCCTGCTCTAACATTATCTCGCAGCTTGTTTCCATCAGTAATTTTTTAAGAGTATTCATTGTTGAATAGTTCATTGATCTTTAGTGAAATTTTAGTTCAGCCAGAACCAGTCTGCTATGTCTTCTCATTGATGAGTCCTTTAATCTAGAGAAACCCGTATCACATATTGGCATTAAATGCATATGATTGCACTGAACTGGTAGTGTCATTTTCAGTTCATTGCAGCATTCGGACTACCCTCTGTACGAGAAATGCTTTTTTAACTGGACTTAATCTTTGACTGTCGTGGAAACTTCTAACAGTCATCTTTTATCCAGTGCAGCCACGTGAGTAACTCACTTAAGCATGAATTGAATGATGGATGGAAGCATTATTGCATCTTAAAGGCAGATGGGAACAACAATGCCCGTCTAACTGATATGACTTTTCGATTTGGGCAGCAGAGACGTGATCGACTGTGAGAAAAGTGCGAGTAATGTATGCAAGCACATCGACCTATCGCGTCTGTCCCCAAGTTCTTATTGAACTGTTGTGTAAAACAATGATACCACTTTGCAGAGACTGTGCTGCCATTTCACCTATTAATCGTTCTCCCTCACATTTGTGGATTTTGGGTTCCGTTTGGTTTCTTACCTTATTACGATTATTATTACAATAATGATGACTTTCACAGCTCCTGATTCGGGTAATTTTTTGTTTTTCGCGAAATTTGAACCCAAATCTCGTCAGATTTTGTGATAGCAAGCATCTTTCCGTCTTTCACAGATTCAACCCTGTTGTTCAGAGACAGGTTGCAATATACTTCACTGAATTCAGCACTTTGCAGTGATTTTTTTTGAGTAGCAAAGGTGGAAATATAGAACAAAGCAGACGGTACAATCAACTGATATCTACTCACTGCCCTGTTTATAACTTCAATGAGTGGATCTTGGTTGACCAAAAATTGATCACATGAATAAATAATCTGGGTAGGATAGAGAAATGTATGTAATGCTGCAGACAAACAAACAGCAATTCATTATAAGTATGTATAGCCGTCTGGTGTATATCAGTAATCTTTAGAACGCTTTCCTCTGATTTTTCTACAAGCTCTAGTAATGCATTGAATTCCCTCGCTCACATTCATTTCCGTGTTTTTGGTTCCCTGCCAGTTTTCATATTTGCATTTGCAACTGGTGTCATTATCGGGGGAGTGAGATGCTCACGTAGATGTATGTCATGTGCTGTTTTTTCTCCTCTTCGACTCGCACTCCAAACAAATCGCATTTCTTTCACTCGCCAAGCAAAACTTTAGAATAAAATCAAACGTAACTATGTTAATAAATGTAAAAAATGTCAAATTGTCATTGCATGTATGTGTATGGGCGTGGAATCAGAGTGGTGCCCTTGACAAGTTTATTTCCATTGTTACAACTGTTTTTTCTGAGTGGTGATGTTCATTGTGGTCTGACTGTCGCCTTTGAACGACTTTCTTTTGTTGAGAGGATGAATGAAGTACTTGAAACAGCAAGACAAATCATGATTTCCGCTAGTCTTATCTTTAAATCTTTTTTATCAGTTGCGACAACTCTATAATGCTCCACTCTCTAGTCCTTCAGGTTTTTTGACAGACTTGGTAGTATTTTTTTTGTGAAGAATTTATTTCTCTTTTGTAGCAAATGCTGTTGCTGTGTTGAGTTAATCACAAACTCTCAAGCTTGGACCTTACATCTTTTGCTACAAAAGAGAAATAAATTCTCCACAAAAAATTATCGGTGCCGCGAACCGGCGACCTTTACATGCAGCCATTAAAATTAGTGCTTTCATTCTTAGATGAGGATCTTTGTTCTTTGATTAATTGAATTCAAAGAATTCTGGGCTCACAAAAATGCCGTCATATTCAGCAATGTTGACACTGTAAGAGATTTAGCTTTCTGTCAGTCTGATTTCATTTCGTACCAGAACATCTGAAAGACGTTCATTGAAGTAAATGCTTTGTCGAAGCACAGAAGCATACGAGTTGCAAGTTGTGAACGTAAGGTTAAACTTATGAGATTTTACCTGCGTAATGGTCTTTGCTTTATTTTTTGAAATCTTTTCCCACTGTTGTTAATACTTTATCGTTAGCTGACAATAAAGTTTATATCTCTCGTAAAAACTGGAAAAACTGATTGTGGTGTAGATTCAGTTTCCCGTGTGGTGTAGATTCAGCTTCCCATTATATGATGTTAGGTTCGTGACAAAGTTTCATTTCGAAACTTTTTCAACAAAACGAAAAAACAGTCAACCTTAAAATCATTTGAGAATTTTGCTAGGACGAAAAACTGAAGTAACACCTCGTTCAGCTGTTGAACCATCCTCGAGAAAACGTAAAAAAAGTTTCTGCTAATGAGGAAATTCCACAGTTCATTTTGTATCATTTGGTACAAAGCGGGCATTGCTTTTGATTATTCTATAAGGTGCTGATTCAAAAAAGTATGAGACCAATTTAAGGCACTGTTTGTTCTGATGTCACAAATTATGCTGGTGACCATCAACGCAGGATTGGAGAGGAACCGTGTTTATCATCAAATTTTTTCAAAGCATAAGGTGACCTTGATTTGCCGCTTTTCACAATTCACCTTTTCATTCAACTTACTTATCCGTTTCTGATGGATTTTGAATGTGATCACATAATTCCAATGCACTCTTTGTTCTTGTTTGCTGTCCTTTTTTTGTTATCAAAATTCTTTGAGTAAGAATGTTTCTCTGTAAAAAAGCTGAAAATCTGCTGATACTTTTGAAAGTCTACTGAAAAGTAACAGCGGTTTACTGAAGTGCATTTTGTTTTGATCTTTGCAAGAATAACGATTTAATAACCTGTGGATCTCAAAGTTTCAAAGTATTTATTTTGTTTGTTGAAGAATGTTCAAAGTTCATGCTGTTTGACGCATCGTTTTTTTAATACTTTAATCATAATTTGGAAGACACTATACTAATCAGAAATTAACAATATTGTTAGTTTGTCATCTGTTAGAAAGCTTAATTTGAATCAGCGAAGATTCTTTGTTATTAACATTCAAATTTTTAGTTGAATCAGTGTTACTGATCCTTTCCGTGCTTCGCCTTTGAGAATGATCCGAACCCTTCACCGAATTACTGTCTCTCAAACATCTTGTCAGTGTAGATATAACAGGAGAAATAGGACCAGTGCTTTTTTCGTGCTTTGGATGTTACGTTGACGAGATTGCATCTGGGGTTGATTTTCCTTTTTCAGAAAAGCAAATATGGTTACTACAGAGAGTATTAAACCAGTTGATGGTGCTTGGATTGTTGAGGGGACACAGGTTTGTACGAAATTGTTAATTGTCTAAATTAGTAATATTCATTTGGAGGAAAGTGTGAAGCTATATAGTTTGCAAATGTTATTCATTTCGGTTTTCAGAGTGGCGCTGGTAGAGATTTACCACCAAATGTTGTTAGTAGTAATCAGTCATCATGTAATTTGTTTCATTCTGAAGTTAATCCGGAAAAAAACGAGCAAGGTATATTTTCTGGCGTCACCTAGTTGTTTTAGAAGTCTAGTGTAATGTTCGTGTTGAAATGTTTCGGCATGTTGAGCTTATTTTAGATACCTGTTTTCAGTATTTTTTTATTCCGTTCCCTCTTTAAATTAAAAAAAAATGTACAGGAAGAATATTGCCTGACAAATCAGCAAAGTGATTTTTTGCGGACCTCGTCATAGTCGTGGATGCATAAATAAACCTTAACTTTTAGTAATTGCGGATGATTCAGAAGCGCATAATGAAGAAAATATGGGTGGTGAGCGCAATAATGGCAATCATCGAAATTCCTTTATCAGTATGAGAGTTGTAACCCTTTTGATGCTTTTTTTTCTATATGAACGAAAAAAAGAGGTCGTTATTTACTTCAGTAATGACATATGTAAATTAGAAGGTTGAGAAATTACACTTGCGGGAAATGAAACCTATAGAAACATTTGCGACGTCTGTTTGTATCCCTTTTATTAATTTACGTGTGGTACAAGTTAATGCACGATTCAAACGTGATATTTGGATTGTGAATTTACACTTTCAAAACATAAACTTCATCTTTTAAAATTATTAATATAGTTTATTCGGATCACTCGAAAGCAACTGAATGATTAGGTGCGCACTTTCTATGCTGTGACAGGGAACATTGGAAGAGGTAAAATATAAATAATCCATAACAGCAAGAACTCACAACAGAAGTGTTTTTTTTTTTTTTACCTAGAAGGTCATAAAGATTGTTCAGAGGAAGGAGACTTGAAAAATGTGCTGCCGATACCACCAGATGGTGGCTATGGATGGGTTATTGTATTTGCCGCATTTATGTCAAACTTTGTGGTTGATGGTATTGCTAATTCATTCGGTGCCTTCATGAGTATTTACCAAGACCATTTCAATGCATCGAAAGCTTTGGTTTCACTAATTGGTTCTTTATTGATTGGTTGCTACCTGCTGATCGGTTTGTTTAATCTCATTGTTTGGGGAGGCTGTGTATAGTTTTCATTGAAACTGTGCTGTATCTTCCTTTTCTTAGCATTTGTCCCACGTGGTTGTAGGGTCCGCTATTGTAGAGCGTTGTCTCCATGTCACACTTCTGTGCTTCGTCCATAAGCCAGAAACCCTTGCTCATGATTCGCATATACCTGGTCTTATCTATACGCATCATCGTTGGAGTACGCCCTAGCATTCATGCGGCTGCGATTAGATTTGCCCAACCGACCCGTCGCTAAGGTCTGTCGTTGGGTTCCCCCCGCTTACGATCGATGCAAATATTAAATATTGAAACAGTGCTGTATATGTACCCAAATTAATTCAAGGACCAGTTGTTGGAGGATTGGTAAATAAATATGGCGCTCGAACGGTCGTAATAATTGGTTCATTCGTAGCCGGTTTATCGTTTTTAGCTTCAGTCTTTTGTTCGAATATCTACATGTTTATGGTTTTTTATGGATTTCTTGGTGGTAATTTTTTGAATTTGTCACAAAAAATGAAACACTTTTTTGCGACAGCTGTTTTGGAAAAGGTCAAGCCTTATTACGAATAAATACAACATTGTAGATGTTGTTAGCCTATGAAAAGTAACACATTTAAAGTAATTGGAATTAACCATAATAGTACTAAATAGACTCTTTGTAGGGGCTGGTTTTGGGCTCATTTACCTTCCTTCAATCGTCACCGTTGGTTACTATTTTGAAAAGAAACGTTCGATCGCAACTGGCATTGCTGTTGCCGGTTCGGGCGTTGGGACATTTGTGCTTCCACCACTTTGCATTGTCATCATCAATCGTACGTTTTAATGCTTTGAAACGTAAAGATAATCAGTGTAATACAAATATTTCCACTGGGAACTGGATTTAACTGGTTCATGAAATGATTAAAATGAATTTCATTTTAGGATTTGGGTGGAAGATTGCGATATGTTCACTTGCTGCTTTGAGTTTTTCGAGCATTATTTATGGATTGCTGTACCGGCCATTAGAAACATCCACGATTAAAACCGAATGTGAGGATGCGGTGGCTGACGTAGAACAACCGGTTTCTATTTATACTTGTGACTGAAATACATACCTTAATTTATGAATAAGAATGAACTAGAGTGAAAATTTTATGTGAGTGTTCTTCATACTAATTTATTCTAGCTTCTGAAATCAAAAGAGAATGAATGGAAAGCAGCTGGTGAAAATAGTAAAGGTTAGACTAGTCATTTTGCACACTTCTGATTGGGTAATCATTTTAATGAAAGCTAGAATTTGATCCTGCTTAAAACTGCCTCTGAAGTTGTAACTGTAATCATACTTGGTAGTGATCATTCAGTTTGAGTCGACTTCTTCAGCTCACGAAATGTTTGCAGGCAATGCAGCAGGGAAGAACAAGCTAAAGTTTAGACGCGTGCGTAATACACACAGTGAAAGTGAAATATATGGATTTGACGAGGCGACTCCTTTGACATCAGATGCTGAAAATATGACTGAAAATTTTCGTAATGCATATGGTGATTCAAGGAAGAGGCTGTCAGCAAGAGAAGGAAGAGATGTGGGAGGAAGTTTCTTGGGACGTGTAAGGTAAGGAGATTGACAATGTCTTGGTTTGCCCAACTAGCGAGTGACTTAAGACACATGTCAGCTTGCTAGGAAAGAAGGTGTGGGTTCGACACGAGGAAACTCGTTGAAAAATCGGCCGAATAGTTTAGATTATCCATTTAGATATGTGAAGAATTCAAACGCAGAATTTTTGAATTCCATGTTTGTCATTCTGCTTGGACTATTCGAATAATTTTTTGGTGATATTTTGTACTAGATGTAGTACATAAACATTTTGGAAAATGTTGCGCGAGACATTTTTCAGCTTAAAATTTTAGTAATGCATGCGAAATCATAAGTTAATAAGCGGTTTGTCCCATTCTCAGGGTGCGTAAAAGGATGCAAAACAAAAGTATACCATAATTCACATGTTGCATGATTCAGTATTCTATTTTTTTAATGTTATGATAAAATGTGTGCTGTAGTCTGAATGTGTTAAACAAAATATCAGTACGCCAACTTGCATGTTCGACGAGCTTTCTGCCGCAGCTGTCGCAAATTAAAGTTGCTGATTCACTGATATCTGTTGCGGTTAGTTGGCTCTCTTATAATTTCACATTTTAAAGCATGTTGTTTAATGTTTCCATCAACTTATATAGTATTTTCAGAGCAGCGTTAGTTTCAAAGAGTTTGAAAAACCGTTAAACCGGCGCGATATATTCCATTCTGGTTCAGTCCAGAATCTGCCTGAATTCAAATCTGAGGGTATGGTATTTGTTGTCAGAGTTGATGTTCACCCGCATTAATTGTGTTTGATATTGATCTAATTATGCTCTAATCAATGTTAAGTTACACAAAACATAGTACTCTTACAGGCAGTAATTACCAGTCATACAGAGAATCACAAACCTCAACCCCTGCATCAGTCGTTGCTCAAGTAGTCGCTGACGTTTTACAAGTGGAAGAACTGAGTGATAAATTACGTATCAATCATGGAATTGCTGGTGGACATAGCGGACAACCGGATAAAGTTCTCGGTCATTATGCTAACAGGTTAGAGGTAATTACGTTGGAAGGGCAATTTAGCGAGCAGTGTAAAGTCTGTTTCTTTCATGAAATTTCATGCTTATCACATAAAGTCTGTTTCTTTCACGAAACGTCATGCTTTTCACATAACGTACAAGGAATATGAAATAATGCAGTAGTATTTATACAACTATATGTTGAAATGTCAAAGTATTAAAATTTAAAACCGTATGTTTAATGTAGATTTGCTTCGAGTTTAAATAATAGACGAATTCTAGCGTCAAGAAACGATTAATTGTGACTTCTAAGAGTTTGAATGATTCAAGAAGACTGAGTTACGGAATTCACTTGGGATCGATATTTACAGAAAAGCATGAAGTGTTTTAACGTATATAAAATTTCCAGGAAGTCTAAATGGATTCCAGAGAAGATTCGTAATGTTTTTAACGAAATGTTTGATATTTCACTGCTGAAGAAACCAGCGATGTTCTTACTTTGCATATCGAATTTATGTGGAATGCTTGGGTTTTACATACCTTTTATGTTTCTTATTGATATGGCTGTAGCAAAAGGACACACGAAGACCAGTGGTTCATTACTTTTGTCGGTAATTGGCATAACCAATACCATTGGTTTGTTTTTTTTTTTTTTTTGGTACTTTTCTGGCATTGAATTCAACTTTTTCAATGGTTCTAAGGTTCCTTCTTTCCTATAATTTTTTTTTTCATCATAATACCCTAAAAAAATATTACAGCCGTTGTTGTTTGAATGGAATTAGAACATTTTAATTTATTTGATTTGTACAAGCCTGATTGTTCATTCTGCATAATAAATTTTCGGTTATGCCTGTTGCTTTTAATTGATTGTGGAATAGCTTTTTTGCATCCATTGTAACTGTTCCTTAGAATAGAATTAAAGATGCTAACTGCAGGCCGTATAGTATTCGGCTGGGTAGCTGGTCGTGGCTGGCTGTCAGCATTAACAATCAACAATTTTGCATTGCTTGGATGCGGTGTGCTTACTTGTTTGTGCCCATTGTTCTCTAGTTATGGAGCTCTCATGGTTTACTCTGTTTTATTCGGATTCATAATCTGTTAGTTTTGCCAAGTTAATGAATTTATTGGTAGTAGTATTTTGCCGGAAACTCCTAATTTTTACCATGAAATGAGTTTAGCAGTATGTTCATCATGCTGTCAAGACATTTTGATCTAGGTTATTTGAACTAAATTATGTATTTGAAGCTCGTTTCAGCTGCATATATTTCTCTCACATCAATCGTATTGGTGGATGAATTAGGTTTGGATCGTTTAACGAACTCTTTTGGTCTGTTGGTTGTCAGCAGAGGAATAGCATCATTATTAGGAACACCTTTGGGAGGTAAATTATCAGTAATTTGAAACATCAGAATTTCGGCAACACTAATAGTTAAATCTTCTGAATTTCAGGGATTGTTTATATGTTCGCCTCGTATGATGCAACATTTTATTTTGCTGGTGTGATTATAATTCTCTCTGGTCTGGTTTCTTGTCTTATTCCGATCATTAATCGTTCTAGACATGACGCGCAAGAAGGCGGTAATACCTTGTGAAAGTTACCTTAAAATGGAAGATTCTTAGGATTTTAATTTTCGATAAGTAAAACTGGAATTAAATTTGATAATTTAGTGGAAGAAACTAGAATGATCGACAAAGGCATCAAATTTGGAAAAGCTTCTGTATTGACGAAGCATACGGAATTTGATGGAAAATAAACGCACTCAGCAAAGTTTGTCGCAACGACAATAATGCTTGGCTATTTGTCATAATTGTGGATTCCACTAGAAAAGCTGTTAGGAAGCAATGAAAATTATTAAGCGATAGAATTTTTGACGCATATTTTTTGTAACTTTTGTTCAGACTGTCTTATCACTTCAAATATTTCGATATTTTCAGCGTACATCAACTGTTAAGTCTCGGTGCTATGTGATTCTTTTTATAATCCCTAGTATTTCGGTGTGAACTGTCAAGTGTGGTAGCAAAGTTGAGGCGGATTTTTTTTATCCAGTCAAAGTAGACGTGGAATATGAAGCTTTGAATTTTTTAGCAGCGTGTAGAATTCCATTCTTCTGTGTTAGCGTATGATATAACAATGATACTTTCACATCAACTTCTTAATTATAATGTAGAGACCTGATCTAAATATCTGGATAATTTTTCCTTTAGATTTTTTCCATAGCCTTCATCTTGGGCTTTTTAGTTAGTAGCCAACGCTATCCGTGGTGAGATGTATCACGATCGTAGACTGTCCGATTGTTAATTGGCGAATGTTAGAGATGTTGAAGAGTTGATTGTTTGGATAACTGAAACAGCTAAAGATTTGGCAGTATAATATATTGAAATAATGTAAAAGTAAGTAATTTTTCTAAGAAAATTCAAGTTATCCTCAGCACTGGGAAAATGAAACGCATAGACGAATCGGAGAGTGCAGAAAATTTGGTCAGACCGATATAACCAATAGGATGTACAGCATTTTAATGTTTCTCACGGCAGTAACTAGATGTTATTTTCTGTTAGTGAAATGCAGTTTATACTCTTAGTTAATTATGGAATAGAATTTGCTGAAGGAATCATCATCATCATTATTATTAGTTCAATGGTAAATGTGCTAAAATGCTCAAAACTTTCTTCACTTCCATGAGTTTATGTTTAGCGAAAAGTTGGTGAAAATGAATGTTATCATCTGATTTCATATTTTTTCTACATGTCCTTATTTAAATTACCACTGGAAACTGCTTTTGTTTTGAGATAGGCATTTCGAAATTCTAAACTGTTGTAAAAATAAGAACAAGATTCAGGAAAGGAGATTGTGATTTCATTTTACAAATAGACATTGACTTTCTTAAACGCGGACGATTCCGACATAATCATGATACCGCAATGTGTCTTTGATTATATAGAACCTGAGTAGCCAAGCATAAATTTTAAAACCATACTTTGGGGCCCTAAGGCAATCTTTCTCTCCGACATGAATTTTATTAATCCATAAATTTTAATGCTTTTAGATTAAACTGGAAAAAGCTCAACTCATTTGGACCGGATGGAAAAGTGATTCAAATGTTTTTTTAAAGGTTCAAACCAGGTGCCTCTCTCTTTTTTCCTCATATGCAAAGATTTGCATTGGTATATTTCTTTTGTTCCAAAAATTTTGAAAAGAATTGGAAATTGCAGCAATGAAGTATCCTGAGAGCAAGATGTTCTGAAAGTATTTAATTGAAATTTAACTGCCATAAATAAGTTTCAAAGTTTCTATTTCTATTAATGTTGCCATGAAGGGATACAAAAAGCACAAAATAAAGCATAGCCATGTGAAATTCAAAAATTTTAGGCAAAATTTTCGATCTTCCCAATAATTTTTAAACAATTCAAATGAATCTGGCAAATTCAAGACCTCTTCGTTTCACACGTGTATATGCTCAAAAACGATAATTTTCTGAAGTGGATTGAGACAAATGCCAAATAAAGAAACTTTTAATCTGATTGGTTGGTCGACACTGTTTCAGGACGCACCTGCACTCTAAGTGGTACTGGTTACGATGTGATCAAAAACTGTTAAGATTTCCAATTTTGGCTTAGACTTTGCTAGTCGGTATTAACCCACTTCTTCTTTGTTCACTTACTGCACGTCAGGTGTTCATTGAATGCAATGACTGAAATAAATATCCTAAAAAAGGAATTTTGTTTACTTTCCATCGGCTATTGTTCAGACGATATCTTACGACACTAACAATTATTTCAGTTTAGATTTTACATTCAGAATGGCACTGGATTTCGTGTTCGAACTACCTGATTAGAATTTCATGCTAAATGGTGGCGGATTTATGGCTGGAGAGAGTTTCAATCATAATTATTACTAATAAATAAATTGGCATATAATAAGCTTTTGACGGGGTCAGTATGATGGACAGCGAATCAATTAAATCAAACTGTAACGCGGTTTCTTCAATCACATTTCCACTAGAAGTAAGAAAACGGGAAAGTTCAATTAAAGTAAATAACTTTCGCTTGTAGGAAAAATGGTCTACCTTGTCTTCATAGTAAGAAAGGCCTAACAGCGACTAACACAAAAATATAGACAATCAAATGTCTTTGAGCATCGTTAGCAGGACATGAAGAGTCAGGTTTAATAACTCAGGACCACAACAACCGCATGAGACTCTTCGTAACATGCTGATAATCTCAAATGCATTTTCGAATAGATGAGATGGCTTAAGTAATTTAATAAGTTATATCAACGTAAAAATACGTTGGAGTTTTTCTCAAAATAAAACCCACTTTCAAATCAACTCTGATTACCGGTCACTCACTGATTAAACAATTGAAATCAACCGCTTACAGGATATAAGCTTCTTACAGTCCCTTTATGAAAACTTTGGAATTCACTTTTTGAAGCAAACTTTCTATGCAGGATTACTTTGTTAGGAAATTGGCAATTTTAAAAAGCAGTTGTTGAATTGAACCATAAAAGAATGAACAAAATACTTAAAAACATGAGCCATTACTTAGTAAAGGAACCAACCTTGAGACACAAGGGAAATTATTACATAAGAAGTTTCACAACAAAAAACAAGTTGAACTGATTATTCTCTGAACAGGGTGAACACGTAACCATATAACGAAATGATTTGGATTATAAAAAAAAGAAAGAACATTTATCAAAGGAAAAAAAAATATGGAGCTTGGTGCATTCAATTTATCCCTATAAAATTGGTAGGATTTCTGACACCCTGATTGGTTGTCCAGGTTCGAAAGTTCCGAGATTTGCGTTGTGGAGAAATTTAATTAAAATTTAACATAAGGAAAATCTAAACAACGAAACAATGCATTTACAGTTGATTTGCTGTAAAAATATTAGTGATCTTTTTCACTTGAAAGGAATGACTTCATGTGAAAAAGACAAAATAAGAAGTGTTTAAGGAAACAGGAACCCATGAAGAAAATATATAAATACGTCTATGATGGGAAAGCTACAGCTTGTGGCCAGAAAGCCGTAATTTTGACTTCTTTTAGGGATTCAGGTAAGAAATGCTTCTGAAATACTGTGCCTGTCCTTCATAGACATCAAGTGCTATCAATAAAGCAAATATAATTGGTTATTTTTTAAACCTTCTTTTTTGCGGCAAGAAAAGCATTCTCTCGAGCTCGGCCTGCGCAGAATAATTTATCCACTTTCGAAGCATTGGGACACTGCGAATAAGGATTGCAAACTTCATTTCGTCTAAAGCATCTGGTCGCATTTGAACACATATATATTGGGAGGCCGTGCATTCTACATTCTGCAACAACAGTACACCTTCTAACCCCTGGTTTGGTAGCATAGTGATGAATTTTTGAAGTAGTCACAGTCGTTGAATCGTCTTGTATCATTCGATTAACAAAATATACTTAATGCTTAGCAGTGAAGACCCACTTACCTTCGCAACTACATCTTTGTTCATCATTATTGTCTGGACAGTCGGTAACACCATCACAGCGCTTCGTGCTCACCAAACAAGTTTTAGTCGGCCCACAGAAAACAGCGCTTGGATTTACACATTTCTCACAGTTTCGCTCATCTTCACCATCTGGACAATCCTCATAACCGTCACAACGTTGGGACTACAATTATTGGAATTTATTCGTAAAAAATAAGCCGTTAGAATTACTTGCTAAATTACTACAAACTCACAAATGAAATGCATTTAGTCGTTCCCCCACCAGTATACACCCTACACTGCATTGTTTCTCCCAAGCGCTTCATAAGAGTGCAATCACAATTGGTCTCATCGGAATTGTCACCACAGTCGTCCATGCCATCACATACCTTAAATATCCAGTGAGAATGGTGTCTATATTCTCATTTTATTGCATCTGGAATTTGTCTTAGACAACCACAAATCATTTGAGACAGGTACATGGGATAACTTCCTTAAATTGCGATTTCTGGTGGAAACGGATCAATGACAAACCAAGCTCTTTTTTATGCATTTGTGATTGTTGCAAGTAAATGCCATCTCTTTGAAGCATTCACTACACTTTCCTTCGCATTCCTTTAGCGTTCCACTGCAAGCGTACTTCCTGTGATAGAGAATACCATCTCGGCATCGGATAAAATTCTTAAATTCAGCGATTTGAAAACAAAACTTGAATGACGCTTGTATTCAAAGGTGCTATAAATTAAGGATGATTTTATAAATGCTTCCTGCAAAAACCTCTTTGGAACCAGTTGTGCAGCCTCCGGGGCAGTGAACTTCATCGTCTCCACCGGGGCAATCCTCATTACCGTCACAAATCTGTGCATGTCCGATGCAGACATTGCTGTTATTACATAATGCCTTGCCGATACCTGAGCACTCTCTGCATGTGCAATCCTGCAAAATTCATATAAATGGTGGTGACATATTTTCTTCACTTTATTTGTGTGAATAACTCTTCCGAATAGAGAGCTTCAGTTTGAAATCCTTTCTCGCTAATGCTAAATGATATTTTTGCGAATTAACTCGAACTTCATGGAAAACTTTTAAAATCCATAGCAATAATGAAGCATTCGACTGAAAAATTAAACAGTTGTTAAGTTGATAGCGAATTATGGATTGTATAATTTCATTGACAAACCGTTACACCCAACTTACCATTTCATCCGTCCCGTCCGGACAATTCTGGAAGCCATCGCAAATTTGCCACTTTGGTATGCATTTTTTTCTTTCCTTACACCACATTGCACCTCCACGGCATTTACCGTAACAGTTTTTCTCATCTTCCCCGTACTTGCAGTGCACATCACCGTCACATTCATGCTCCTTAGTCAAACAACTGCCCGTCTTACCACACCGTACTTCGTGTTTTGAGCATTCTTTTTCTAAAAACTAAGTTGAGTTTTCTTTTGACGTGGACAGAAAAATAATGATGAACTGACCAATATTGTAACATAAGAGACAAACAAGACCACTTACTACAGTATCGTTCCTCGTCAGAACCATCTGGACAGTCAACATTTCCGTCACATAAGCGATAACCACGCAGACACATCAAGTGTTTTGATGAGATGACTCCGTATGTTGCACTGGAACAGTTGACAGTTGTGTGGCATGCTAAAATATCTTCATTTATCAAGGTAAAAGTACCCATATTTAATAATGAAACATTTTTTGCTCACTGGACTGCAGTAATCAATAAAGACAATAAAGCTATTAAAAAAGAATACATTTGCATCCAATTTCGTCACTTCCATCTGGGCAGTCGTCGACTCCATCACAACGTTGCAATGTTCCAATGACAAGGCTCTAGTAGGAATCAAATTTTTATTATTACACATTTTCACGTCGACTCAATCAGCCATTAATGTCTTTACCATACCATAGATGCTGTTCATTTGACAATTACTTCCATAGAATTTTAGATGATCAGCCAACTTACAGGCAAACTTGTACATGAAAATCCATATCCTCTGCACAGTGTGACATTCGGAGGAATGATCGATTTCAAGGATCTTAGTAGCGGTAGGTCGACAGTGGGCCAATTCGACTGTGCTCTGATGATCTCCACCGTATGAATATCATTGAAGGATGTCGACGACTAAATTGATTCATTCGATAAACGAAAATTTCAAATTTTCAGTAATCCATTTTTAATACCGCTAAATTCAAAAATTCGAAATCATTGAATCCTTACATAACTGTGCATGATGATCGATACAATTAGAAACGGCAGGATGATTAACACAGCCAGAAGGATCAAAACACCGACTAGAAAAGCAACTAATGGTACATTGTTTACCCACGTACAACAACTAATTTCGGCTAAATACTCCTTGAAATTCTCGATCTTCAAAAGGAAAGCAAGACCACACCCCTGATCCTTGTTCTCCCTGAAAATGACATTACGAATAGAATTTACCAATGAAATTTGTTAAGGCTTCACAATACTTCACAGTGTTGGTAAGTTGTCCACTTTCACTTCCGGTTAACGAGAAATAAAAAGGAGAGATTGAATGAAGGGCTCACTAGCTTTTTCGAGAAGTGCTTCGTCAAAGACTGCACCATCAAGAGAAACAAAGGGCTGTTCTTATATTACTGGCAAAGATTGGGCTGATTTCAGCGATGAAATATATGGAGTGATAAATCGACCGAAGTATCAAAATATGTTACCAGACGTAAAAGTAAGCCTACCTGCCAATTCCAACAGAACTATTAACACTTTCTGGACGTTGACTATATTGTAGAGATTTACCATCCATATTTTTTATGGACACCGGACGTATTGCGTTGTGCAACTGAACATACAAATAGAAATATTTGTCAGCATATTGTGGGCGAGGAACCACGCTCATTTCAAACAATGCGGTATATATAAAGCTAAAGACTACGGAACATGATACAACCAAATATAGATGGCTGAGGAAGAAATCTAAGAATATCATGAAATCTATCTACAGGAAAAGATTGTAATGGGTTAACGAAGTGGTAATAAATCAACTTCCGGATTCATAAATGTCACTGCTTAGGTTTCAGTAACTGAGCTAAACAAAACATACCGTAACTGGGTTACTTGGATCGTATGAACCTCGGTGTGAGCTCATGTAAAAGAATAATTGGAAAGGGAATTCCCACTTGCGGATATTCTCTGGAAAGAATTGCAACACTTTAAGCTGTAAGCTAAATCGAAAGCATTGCATTCGAAGATTCCTTTTTGACGGTTTTGACGGTCGAATATGAAAACAGAAAACAGAGAAAAAGTGAAGGATGGACATGCGCAAGAAGTTTTATGGATATGCTGACACATATCCCGACACGCAACATTGAAAACCTACTGATAATAAGTAGAGCATTGACAGAAATGATGGGGAGCCACCTCCCGCCTGGATAAACTATTTGAGTCATGTCCATGTCATAGAATTTGACCTACCGCGAAACATTTCTTTAAACTCTTTTCTCGCTGATAATATGCTAGTTGTTCCGCCTTTTCAGGTATGAAGATATAAGACGGTTGATGCACTGCCAAGGAATTGAAAGCCATGTGGAAGCATTCGTCTACATAACTGTATATTTTCCATGCTTTACTTTAGTGTGATTTTGAAATTCAGGATCGGAGAATTTGGTCTACAATCAGCAGATTTGAAGTAGATGTTTTTTGAATCATAAGAGAAATTGGTCGTTTTTATATGCTTTTATAAGAAGTTTCAGTTCACAATTCCAACTAGTTTTTCTGATTCTCGGCTCAAGAAATAGACTGGAAGTGGTTAAACTTGAAAGAGAAATAAAAGCATCTTCAAATACTGGTAATTTTTGACCAACGATAAACGGTAATAGCATTCGACAGCTGTATAATTACCAGTATCTGAGCATGATGGAGGCTCGTCCAAACGATGTTAAGAGAGTGCGGGAAGCTGGATGACAGTTGCGACCAATCATTTTAATGACGTTCATGCGATTCCTCTCACTGAAACACTCCTGTTTCATCATCCTTGTCTGTTCGTCTTCGCCACCAAAAAGTAAATATCATGAAGTCATAAAGATTGAGCTC
Organism: Madathamugadia hiepei; assembly: GCA_013365335.1. Taxonomy (NCBI): domain Eukaryota; kingdom Metazoa; phylum Nematoda; class Chromadorea; order Rhabditida; family Onchocercidae; genus Madathamugadia; species Madathamugadia hiepei. Next base: position 60,158 of record JABVXS010000063.1, read on the forward strand.
AAAAATTCAACCCGCCATATTTTGATTTATGAATGTTATCTATTGAAATGTTACAAGCTTGATGAGAATTGATGTACTTTGTGGTCAACAATGCGACATTATGTTATTTAAATCTTTCTTACATGGCATTTTCCAAAATTTGTTGATGTAATAATATAAGTCAGATTTTCGGAATAACCACTCCGAGCAGCTTAAAAGCAAATAAGCATGACCATTAAACATACCAATCAGTAATTTAGTCTTGGATATTTTATTATTGCAACATTGTTGGCAATAAATGCCTCCCATAACTGGATGGCGTTAGCGATTCAACGCTCAAAAGTTTTTCTGTGAAAGGAATTTCTGCTAAATGCAATGGAATGAAAGTGTTTCCATGGTGCGGACAAATACGAAAATCAAACTAACAATAATTTTTTTGCAAACGTGCTGTGGAAAGGTTGCCATTCACAAAGCTGTATCCATATTATCTATCTAAAAATTACAAAAAAGGTTCATTCTGTAAGACCATTAGTAGAGACTGAATTGATTGGTCAGGTTCTCAGAAATGCAAGCCACTTTATGTGGCAAGCCAAATAAATCTGAACTGTGACTTTCAATTAGCGTGTAATGGCTTAAAGACTGAGAAATATAGTGGTGATTTCCTGACAGCAAACAATGTCAGGATGAAAAACTGTTTCGATATGATTCCTTCAAAGAATGATCCATTTTGCTTAACGTCGCTGATATTTGTTCTACAGTTGCGGAGCGGGAATAGATTCCTCGCATCCTTTTTTGAAAAAACGGTATATTTCGTACTGGCAGTTTGAATGACAGTAATTTTCATTTGTTGAAATTTGTCATTACAGATGATTTATTTGTATAGACACGCCATGAAGCAAATTAATGGGGTCCATGAAGCAACTATAATAAGCAATATTTTAAGGTTTCACAGTTTATGATGGAAAAAATCTTGTTTCAAATGAAAAGGTAAAGACTGACTCAAACTGAAAACTTTAATTGTGTTGTCAGCTGAGTGGAGGCACCTGAACTTTTTAGTATTATAACACAAGTAACTCAGTAAAGTTGGAAATATATGTATGTCAGCCACCGAAAAGTTTGGACTTTGCAGATCTACGGTGCTTTCTGCTTTCACCAGAGATCATGCTCATCAGTGGCTATTCAACACTGTTGAATTTCTGCCTGTTACCCAACCTTTTGAAGTAACATTTTGGCTGTTGCACTAGAAATGATGCGGTGCGTTGTGCATCACACAAGTGTTTTGATATCGTGATGATGAACAGTATCGTGATTTCAACGCTTTTCACTTGAGGCCGGAACAACTGTTGAGAACATGCCATGTATCATTCGATCAGCTTAAAAGTTTCAAACACTAATCGCTTTGGTGTAAGCAACATGCTTCAGCTTTCAATAAGTTCAAATTATATTCAACGGTTCGACATAGTTCCTGATGACAATATCTTCGACAATACCACACTTTGTGATAAATCCTTTTTTTTTCAGTAAACTTGTCAGACAGAAAAAAATCTTCACGTGAGCTTTCAAAGGTTCGATCAAAACATATCTTTTATGAACCACCTGAGTTCTTGCTTCTGGATATCAGGGAGAGGAGGCGGATCCTTCGACGCCGGATAAATGAGGAATGCAAGTGATTTGAAGAGCATAAAATGCTGACAGCGCAGAAAGAGGAAAGATCTACTATTTCGATGGAAATACCGGAAAAGATGATTACTGCAATTTTTTTAATATTCTTCCAAACATTTGTTGTGTCATCCTGAACGTAGAATTGAAGTGATAGTAACAATTTCTATAACAAAAGGTGATTATGAAAAGACTCCTTGCAAAAGTACTAGCAAAATTCAGTAAAATTGTGACAGCGGAGTTTCGTAAAAGAAAGAAGGGTGGCTATTTGACAGTTTTGATATACTTGACCGAATCAAATTAAGTTCAAAATCATCCAGTTGACTTTTCTCAGCACTGACGGATATCACGAAATTCTGGCATTGGGAGTAGCAAAACATTAGTGTGAATTATGTAAAACATTTCATACAAACGTTTAGGAAGAAAAGAACTGTGATTTAGGGGCAAAGTGAAATTTCCGGTAAGAATAAAAGCAACAAAGTCTCTAGTAATTTCTGACGCTTCCTGTTTACATTTTTTTTTCATTTGTTTTTCGTGAATTTTTGATTATGAATTTTTTAATATTCTCTTTTTTCATTGCTTCAACTAGAAAAGTAGCTGGAAGTTGATCATGGATAGATTATGCAATGACGCAATTCACCATTGCAAAATCTTAAATGATTGTACATCTTTATGAAGATCGAATCAAAAGAAAAAGAAAATGGAAGTCTAGTTTTAATAAGTTTCACTCAACAGAAAATATTAATTCATGGCTACTTAAAGACGCTCACCATAAAAACTCACCATTTCCAATTTTTCAAAAAGTGTAATATCAAATTTTGGTGAAAAAATTTTGCGTAGGAAAAATTTAAATTCTAGTCAGTTGTTTCCTCTTCTCAAAGAGTTTGTTGTGGATGTCACGGAATACGAGTGAATTAAGCTGAGCCCAGTTTTACTGAATTTTAAGTGAGGTATTCAGTCATGTTTCTTCACATATAAAATTAATCACAGTATATTTTAATGTCCCTTAAAATAAGAGTTTCCACGAAAGGATAATTCAGCGTAGTTCTCCGGATACCTGAGGGGATTTTTTAAGGACTACAAGATTAAACTAGTTACGCTAGTTAGAGTTGGTTTTCTGCTTTTGGATGATTTTTTTTACGAATGCGCAGTCGGCGTGAACCTATTCCAAAATATGTTATTAAAAAAGGATCTTTAAATTGGCAAGATAACAAGTTGCGGATTCTGCGGGTAGTTTTTCCGGCGTTGGCGGAATGAATTCAGCGAACAAAAGTCTCACTTCAATCCACATAAATGGACGCGGAAAGAGGTTAGTCTATTTGTGCTCTAGCCTTTTACGGATTCCTCATTTGACACCATCAGCATATACAGATCTGTACCTGGCGATCAGTGTTGATGATGCAGATCCTTTGTTCCGTACGTGTTGTCAGAATTTTTTTGTGAAGCTTTTTAAAAATTTCATTGCTCGCATTTTTTTGAGATGGTACCAAAAACTGTTGATGACTGAATTTTACAACTCAGAATCTCCATCTGTAAACATCACTAGAATAACAGCCCATTTCTCGTTCGAATAATTAATTGTTCATGCCACGTCAGAAATTTTCGTGATATCAAATGGAAGCTAGGAAGATCATAACTTTCTACAGTTCAGCAAAAATACAGAATTCCAGGAAATAATCATTGATTTATTAGCTATTACTTGTAAAAATAAGAGTTTCTACGAAATGGATAATTCAGCGTAATTGAACAATGGAAATTGTGGCAAAAGTGTTAATTTAGTACTTAATAAAAGCCTTGTTGTGACGGCTGCAACGATTCAAAATGCGTGCAGTTTTTAAATTGGTTTTTAAAACAATCACTTTTCTTGATAATCACCACGATTCTAAACAGGAGACATTTATTTTTTGAACTGCATTCCTTGATTAGACGAATTTATTGCTTCTCTTTTCTTTTCCGCAAGAATTACATGGTCAGAGGATCTCGGATTCATGACGTAATAATTAGTTGCTGTGGTAACGTTGTAGACGAGGAAGACCAGCAATGAGATGGATGGACACAATACAGCGACTGCAATGAACTTGGCTGAAATAAAACGAATCGCTCAGGAGCGCGCCTCATACAGATCCTTCATTCATCAAATCGCTAAAGTT
>JABVXS010000064.1:0-63717 GCA_013365335.1 Madathamugadia hiepei
GCAGAAAGGACCGTAGAGTTGAAGATCTCCGCTTACATCTTCGGTGTTAGAGAGAAGTGCAGGAGGATGTCTTTCATGTTGTTAAATGCGTGCCATCCTGCCCTCCCCCTCCGTTGGATTTCACTCCCATGAGATTGTTTCGTCGTTGATTTTCTGTCCTAAATGGACGTATTTTTCGATTTCTTCGATGAGCTTACGATGTGATGAACTTGGTCTTTGATCGGTTGATATAGAGTCCGATTTTGTTTCCGGCTTTCTCAAGTTCACACAGCATCTGTTGACTTTCAAGTATGCTTTTCCCGATGAACACGATATCGTCAACGAAGCGTAGATGTGTGAGATGCTCACCGTCGATTGTCATTCCTCCTTTCCAGTTCGTTTTTTGTAACACCGTTTCTAAGCAGGCCGAAAATAGCAGTGGAGAAAAGGTGTTCCCTTTTCTTTTTTATTAACTGGAATCTTAATGGGGTTGTAGAAGAAGGTGATTTCTGTCGAGCAATCCGTATTAATTTCCTCAGAAGTTCAATGTACTGGTTGTCGACGGTGGGAGTACATGAAAAAAATCTAATGCAACATGACCTTCAAAACTGTCGTTTTATTCTTTAAGGTTCATTTAAATCGACACTGAATTCATTCAAACCATACTATCTTACACACTCCACATCTAAAACATTCACCAAAAGTATTGCATCTCTTTTAAATGTGTCGTAATTTGTTTGAAATAGACCGAAAATGTTGGTCCATTAGCAGTTGGTAATTTCATTACTTATAACACTACTTAAAATTTTAAGCAGCTCAAAAAGTTAAGCATGAATCAGTCATGAATTAATTTAACCGCAAAAAACTCACTAGGTACTTTGTACTTTTTACTTTTGTCATCATCGATCGCCTTCAACAGTTTCGCATCTGCATTCAAATCAATCTGCGATAATTCTCGGAAAGCTTCATCACCAACAAAACATATTTCATGGTCATTCTACAAAACAAAAGGTCTTTTATCTGAAAAAAAAGCAACATCAAAATATTTGAAAATGTGTGGGAAATGTAGAAGCAAATTAATATCAGAAAAATCTTTACTTACAGGATCAGCAAGAATGACAACTTGGACAGCCGCCTTGTCGGGAGTGTCTAACTTCACTAAAGAAGTTAAAATTTTTTCCTTCGCTTCCATCACCTTCTTTTGTATTGGTTCTAGCTGAAAGTTAAAAAACAGTTAAGATATGAAAAATTAAAACTATAAGATTTGGTATGAAAAAAGAGTCAAATTCTTAGAAAATAGCATACTTTTTTCGCCGGAATGGAAAAAGCTATTCTGCCAAAACCAGTACGGCGATCAATTTTAACATTGAAGCTCCATTCCAACTCGAACTGATATCGGCGGTTAAAGAAAAATAGAGCACAAAACATAAGAAGAAAACGGATTTTTTGTAATAAGTTCATATTATTTTCAAGAACAATTAACCAAACATCATAATAAGATTTCATTTTTAAGAAATGATAATTACGACAGCTGTAACAAAAACAAATAAGTAAAACCTTTTTTTTTTCATCGCATGATACAATAAGACAGTCTTCCTTGTGTTTGATCGTGGTAAAACCCAGTAATTTAGTCCAGTAATCTGCGAAATTTATAAAAAGAAAAGATAAAAGCAAATAAAAACAAGAGGAAGTAAGAAATGTTTTCACAAATTCCTGCAAACAGTTCAGTCATAATAAGTCATCTTCATTAAAAATAAAAGCGTGCATTAAAACTGTCTCTATTGAAAATATGTGGACGCATTTAAGTTTATCAGCCACTGACAGGCTGATGAACTCAACCAGTAAATCATCAAGTCTGTAAAATTTTTGTCGCTATCAAGAATGTCTGAGATAAAAATAGGAAAAAATAGCATTTGAATGAAACGTCAATGAAAAACGAACCTAGAGTTTTCTTTAAGTCAGATGTATTTAATTTAACTTTATAAATCGGATCTGCCTCAACCGATTCAGTACCATGCGGTAATATGTAAAATTTATGCCCATCAGGATCCTCAATTTCCACTTCTCCACTGGCCATTATGACAGCCATCTTGTACTTCTTGCAGCTTTCAAACACATCAGTTGATCGAATGCAAATACCCTGAAAGTATTTCAGAAATAAAAGTGTAGCATTATTTAGCAATAAATAAAAAGGCAACAACCAACAACCATGATTCTTTCAGCTTTGAAAAATAACAGCATTCTCATAATCGTGACTTAATAATCCACATATATCAGCTAGGCTACAATATACATCGCAAATTAATTAAGTAATGTAGGTAAGTGCACTACCGGACAAATAAAAGCAGAAATTAGATCACTTATTCAAGTAAAACCCAACTTACTCCGAAATCATTGCCTAATTCATATGAACTGACTGGATAGTTATACGTCAATTCCAGTACAAAATGATCATCTTCATATCCATAACCGACCATAGTTTTACTCCACATACCGTTATATGGTCTATAAACAAGCAGTGATGTCATGATTTCACAGAGTCAAACACGAAAACTGAGAGGATGAAAAAGAAAAAATTTGATAGAACAAACAATAAACAACGATGAATTTTGAATCAAAGAAGGAACTGAAAAAGCGAGAAAGAAAAACGAACCCATTACATGTAGCTTTACAGCCTTCCAAAAATTCTTCATGTCGTAGAACCTCAAATACTCTTACTGCTCTTACAAAAATGTCTCGAAATTCCTTTTGAATTAGGTTGGTTTTTTAAAAACTACTAAACGAAGAAACATTGGAATGAAGTACATGCGGAAAACAAAACAAAACGTGGAGATGATTAATGTCAGCATCATAAAGGGTAACAAAATTTATTTAAATTCTTTAATAAGTCTAAAAAAATTAATAATAGGTTAAAAAAATTGAAAAATTTAATGAAAAAAAAGCAAAAAAATAAAATAAGCAAAATAAATACCTTCATTTTCAGAATATTGACAAAAAAATCACGACTCATTTTCCGATCAGCAATTTTGAACACATAATGCAGTGCTCGTATCATTGTGAACTAAACATTTACATTGTATTCAATTTGAAACAGAAAATGTAATCACCAAAACGCCTCACGAATAAGCGAATAAGCTAGAAACGAGATTTTTTCGATATAATCGTTGTACTTGGGTAAAGTTGGCATAAATTACATGTACAAATCACGCACATGGACGTGAAACAAACTTAGCCTATCGTAAAACGACTTTAGCCGAGAAAAGCATTAATTTAAAAGAGCTTCAACTATTCAAAATGAGGCTTTGTCAAAATTCTTTTGAAAATTTCCAGTGATTAGCATTTGGCTTCCATTTCTTTTTCTTTTTTTTTATTTCAAATAAACTTTTTGTTTTCCTCTATTCGTTTCGCTCCTTTTTGTTTTTCTGAAAAGCATTTAAAGCATTTTATAATAATCTGCATTTAATGTAAAAACCTTACAGAAATGCAAGACCTACCTTACAGACACATTTCGCCGTGACTACAAGATGGGAAATTGAGAGTTCAGAAATGGACGATTTCAGCAATTTCACAAACATGGCTAACTGATAGGCAGCCGTTACAAGATAAAAGCACAATGTCTTACACAAAGGAAAAATTCACCTCCAAATTCAACAATCTAGTTTTTGGATAGTTCAATCCTCGCATCGATTTTTCAACGCTGCAACCATGACACTATACCTCACTTTTCCCTAGGACGGAATTTTCATAAAACTGGATTACTTTATCTTTTGTGTGATCGACTAAAACACCTTCACTTTGGAAAACCCTCTCCAACGTACATAAAAAACTCATGATGAATCAATTAATCCACCACTCAACACTCCATTACAACACCCTCAAACCAATCCCAGTAATTGAAACGCTTGCATTTACTCATTTCAGAAAAAACCAGACTTAAAAACCAGATTAAAACACGAAGGAGCGACCATTCTTAGCACAGACTCTTCCATTAGCTAACTTTCAACCTTTTAATGCCTCAGTTTTGAAACCAAGATATTTATTAAACATTTCCAGAAGTTAGGTACTTCACTGTTTTTAGATTCTATGTATAAAAATAATCTCCTTTCGAGAAATATTTTATTCGACGTATTCATTACAAAACAAGAACTAGTAACTTTCTCGGTTTCTGAATACTGCTAAAAAATCATTAATACAGAAACACTTATATCGCTGTTTCATAGCTCTGCACACTACTGGACCAGCTACATGATCACGGATTGTTCGCACGGCATTGCTTGAAAATTTCATTGAAACTCTGGCATAAGCTGAGGTCATTTTGTGTCTCGGCACTGAAAGTGTAATATACAAAATTGAAAATTTGAATTCAACGTTAAAATTTCCCCCAAAAAAATCAGGGAACTCTCCAACGACTACGATAATTTGGAAAGAATGAGATGAAAAAGAAAGTATTTTAAAACTTTCAGGCTTCCATCTTTATAGACTTCATCATTCTAAGAGTGCCCTATGTACTTGATGCTTTCAAAAGATGAAAAAAATTCGCCCTTGTATGAGTAATAAACGGTATAAATTACATCCGAAAGAATATCTGTTAATTGTTGAACGTAAGGCCCTGGAATCCTAATTTAGCTTTCGAACAAAGTACATAACTTCTAAAGTTTTAGGATTTGGTGGAATATATAACTTGAATCATCACCATTCCATAAATTGTTTCCATTCAAATTCGCATGGATTTTTATACTGCTTTTGTTCCATCTGTTGCTTTCCAGAGTATGCAATTTCATCGCTTTTTTCATGACCATTACCACTAGTTAGCATGTTACCAACTGCATGACCCTGAAAACACATTAATGCTGTTCCTTCAACGGTTCAATTTGATTTGCAGTTGTCAACTTTCTGCAGAATGTTAAGGCTTGACAGATGATTGATAAATGACTGCACAAGTGGAACATACCACTCGAAATCTTACAGCTCTCAACACAGACTTAGAAGAAATCATCACCACGAAAGTAACTTACAACTGCCGAGCCAATAGCAACGCCACCAGCCGTTGCAGCCATTTGTCCCATCAAACCAGGTCCACGTGATGGAGGTGCCATACCAAACTGTGCAGGTGGCATCGTACTTGGTGCTGTTGATGAGTGTGTTTGCATCGGTACTGGTGAAGAACGTGCAGACGATAGTGATGGTGCACGACGGTGTACCGGCGGAGACGGTTTCGGTGAAGCCATACGACGGCGAACCATTTTTCTTAACTTAATTGCTCAATAAATTAGATTAGGACTAACGAGCTCCAATCAGATGGACCCAGACCAATTAACTCCATTTCATACAAATGAAACTTGGTGGACCGCAATTTACGATGTTTCTTAAACCGTTGCCACTATTACATTTCAAATGAAATGTTTTCTGCTCGATAACTCAAAACCACAAAATCTTGAAATACAAAAAAACCCACTAGCCCCCACCCAACAAGCTACCGCAACACCACTTGCCACCCAACACCTGCAACATAACTGCTGATTCATCCCAAACGATACAGCTGATCAGGAAAGCACTCCGAAACACAGACGATGTGTACCAACGCTATTGCCTCTTGCTGAACATTACTTGCATTATGATGAACCATTAATCTGCAATGGCACTTCTTTTGCCACGACATGCTAAGCATTCTCCTTTTTATTGTGCATTTATTCCTTCATTTGGTATATCCCTCTTGTTGCTTTGAACTCCATACAACACGTTTATTGGTCATTACTCACTGTCGGGAAAAGACCAAATTTATTACAGTTTCACGCTGCAATAAGAAATGACACTCTAGAGACACTTCAATTCATAAAAGTAGATTGAACTGAACTTATAAATATTATGTTCGCTTATTTACTCATCCACCACAAATATTATATATTTTTGTGGTCTTGACCTGTGGATTGCTGCCTTTGGAACTGTTTTTTGCCTTCGCCTGATCTATAATCTGAATCATTAGCTTTGCCATTCTGATCTGATTTGGCCGGACAAATTTTGTAGAGAGACTGAAGAAAATTGAAGTTACGATCAGTTCAGTTTGTACCGTTCAAGCTCAACGATTCGGTCAATTCAGCCGGCTCCGTACTCTAGCCGCTTACGAGCTACATTGTCAGCAATAAACCCTTGTCAAACTCCCAGTGTTCTTGTTAAGCAACGAAGGATACTTGGTCTTCCAAGTCTGCTGACCTGCGAAATTGTCACGACGCTTACCAGGCAGATTATCCAAGCAATCAAAGCCAGCACGGTATAAGGCGATTCGAACTTCAGTACATAATGGAAGAAATTTCGAGCAGGTTACTGATTTCATTGTAAAATCTGTCGCAGTGCGAGATCTAAATGTATAAATTCTGCAATTAATGGAAATTCTTGACTGGAATTTCTCTTCAGCTCCAGAACTTAATCAAGGTCGATGGAGAGTTGGTGCCTACCAAAATAAATTATGCAACCTTGACGTGCAACGTTTTATTCATTCGAAAAAAAGTTCAAATTCCACCCCCAGCACCTTTGTTTAAGTTTCATTATATATGTCTTAGTTTTGTTGGAAAAAACATCGTTGTCATCATATGAAATCTATGCTATATCCTCCCGCACTTCTCTCTCATCGTTACTTCATCTTTGCCATAAAAATTACTCCACCTGAACTCTAACTTGGTATTGGTTCCAATCTTGTAATTTTATTCCTATCAGTGTGAAAACAAATCAATTTTTCGAAACTTGCCAAAGCAACAAGCCATTCTATAGTCGGCTTTAGTTTTTTGTAAATTAAAATACGTACTACATTCTTGTAGCTGTTTACCATCCTATAGTGGTAGTTTGTTTTTTGGAAAAAGATCTACTTATGCATGGATTGTATGACATATAGATCAAAGAGCCACCTTTATTGAATTACTGGACATGCTATATTAAATTAACTCATGCCGGTACTAAGACGATAAATTACACTACAACTGAAAATTGTTAGTCATTCATTACTGAAGGAATTCGTTCCAGTGATACAGTTGATATTTAAAGGGACTCATAGATTCCTCAAACTTTTCCGAAGGTTGGAACATTAGGGATTGATGTCGTGTTACTAGATGCCCACATTTTGTACGATTAGTAGGTTTTGTCTTCAACGAGTATCAAAACAGCATTCTAATTGCATCTTGAAATATTCCTTAATTTTGTTCTTTGGGATATGTCCGTCTTCTACAGTGAAAGCTTTTCTTATGCATTCATTTTTTAATACTCTTGCTCGATCCGGTTTTTATTCGGACGAATTTTCGAAACATGTTTCCTAATGGAGTAGAATTTAAAAATTTTTCCTCTCATTTTCCAATATACAATTCACAATTCGAAGCAGCTTTTCTGTATAAATTCATATTTGGTGAAAATGAGCAAATAAGAAAAAGTTATAATTGAAATTGGCTCAAAGAATCGAGGACTTCAAAATACAGACTGATGTCAGCACTCAACAACTTCATCTCTTCAGCCACCGACAAACCTTTCTTACCATCCGCAGACTTGAATTGTACATCAAGCATTTCATTACATTTTTTAATTCTCATCAGAGCCTGAAAAGATCAATTTAAATCCAATTCGCAAGAAGTAAAAGACAGCTTGGCATAGAAACGACAAATACAAAAAGGAATACCGACTAACTTCATCATGAAAATTGGATCTTTTCCTTTGACAGTTAATAAAGGCAGAAAAACTTCACGAACTTGTTTAGTTTCTGAGCAGTATTTCAGTGATTATGCAATAAATAAAAATGGTCTTTGAGAAAAAAAAAAACAGGTAACTGAACAATGAATTACTTTTCCAATACCAGCCGTTCTCTCGCTAAATCCAGCAAGTTCCTCGCTTAATTCTTGCGCAGTTTTATTTTGCCGCTGCTCAACGCTGTCTAACAAATCCTGATAAGAAGTAATGAAAACGGAAGAATACTAGGAACAGATACAAAATTTTAATTTTCAAAAGATTTCGTGGAGTGATTTTGAATGAATGCCACTGCAAAACGATTTAGCACAGAGTGCACTAATATTGGCAAAGCACAGTCCTTCGCACATTAAGAACTGTGTCTTTTTTTAATTCAAAGAAATCAAAATCTTAATTCTATTTCAGAAAACAACTGAAGGCTTGGAGATCCTCTTATTTTCTGATCTTATTATGGACGATATGCACAATTACCGACAATGGCAAACAAAAACCCAGAACCTTTGCAAGTAACCAAAGTGTACTTGCATAATTTTACAGGTTTAAAAATCGCTGAGTTGAAGTTTCATGATTTCACAAAAAAATTTTCAGGTTACCCAGACTGTTTGTTTTTCGAAACTTAATTGTACATCACTTTCAATCAACGAAGTTGCGTTCCGCAATAGCGCTGTTGCAGTTGCCTCTTGCTCTTTTGCTTCCTTTACCATTCGTCTGATAACATAGTCCGATCTAACGAGTGCTTCCTGTGCCTCAAATTATAGAAGAACTTTAGAAGCCCTATAATAAATGCGAATTTATGCTCGATTGGAAGCTAAAGTTTGGAAAAAACAAATAAAAAGCTTCGTTTTACAACTTGGAAAACTTTTTATTAAAAACCTGCAAGAAAAATCAGATGCTTAACTAAAAGACGAAGTTTCAAGTTTGACCAATTGTTTATATCGAGTCAAAATTGCCCCACCTATCTTATTTTTGCCATCATTAACTTTATAAAGAGGACGATCAAATTGCCTTATAACAGATAATGAAGTGAGAGCCTCACATCTCAACATTTCTACAGCAATGAGGAAGTGCATAAAAATAATTTACTGGAAAGTCGATGATTTCTGACCGTTAAACTAGCAATAAAATAAGTGACATATGGATTTATAAATTAACCTTGAGCGATAGCAAAAAAAATCAGAACATTGGTACCTCACATAAGCGTACGATTTGTTCGTTCTGTTTGTTTTTCTTTGCACGAAGCTCAACAAGCTGCACCGAAGGAATGCGTTTTCTGTGTGCATCGATAACGGATCTTTGCTTCCGAAGCTCAAAAAATTGGACACGATCTTTTAAAAAAACCGTAATTTGCAATCGATGATAAGTTAAGACTTATATAAACATCATATTGACAATGCTACACTTCTGCACTCATTGAAATTACCAACAAAATTGCATCGTATAAATTATTGTCATGGGTAACGATCTCCAACATGGATGAGAAGTGGAAAGCGATGGAAGTAATGCAGATAGAAATGAGTAATTTCCTAAAACTGCAAAGCATACCTTTGAAAAACATTGATCAGAAGTTCGCTGTTGTTTTGGCAAATTGCATTTCAAAGGTGGTAATTTTGGAGTTGCAAAGGTGACATGCTGCAACGGCAGACACTTCTTTCAATTAGACATTAATAATAAATTCTTGATAGCTTCTTATAATTCACTGTAACCAACTCATTCAATATCTTCACACTCTCAGGGTTATGGTTTACTTGGGACAAAAGTCTCAGATCGATAAAATCCCACTGTTCAATAAAATTCAAAATGTAGATTGTGATATTGCGTTTACTACGTCTTCATCAAAATCCTGAAGCATCTAAGCTGTTTCTTGCATTGGTTTGCATAAGGAATGCCCGTGAGGAAGTATAAGTGAAAGACTTACTCGTTTATCATCTGAATCTCTAGGTCGAGTTTCAGCTTGCGTTGGCTGCTTTTTTAGAGATGGCCGTAGAACTGTTGTCCCAAGCATTTTGTTTGACATCTGTGCTGGAATCGTCCAGAAGGAATAAAACTAGCAATGTTAAACGTGAAACTAAAACTTTCTACAGTAATACATCCCAACCGATTGTCAACAAAGGTGACGACGAGTTGAGTGGAGAAATTGCTCGCTGTCATGTTAAAACCGAGAAATTTGCTCAAGTTTGTTTTCAAATTGAACGAATTTATTAATTTGCTGCGAATAAAGGAGCCGGAGAAACCAGCACAGTTGAACTTGCCACCAACATTCTCATTGGATCCAGAGACAGTCAGTTAGGTGAAAAGATCTAATCAACGATCATCTAGATGATTTAGGTGCTGCTTCCTAGTGATGTTGCTGCACACGTAATACTCTGAATGAGTTAAGGGATCCTATAACCGTTACCATTTTTCTTTGAATTCCAAGCGCACGAGGTAAACCTGTCTGATCAGTTATGGTGGATGCCAAGAGTCCGTAGTGCTTGCGATAATACAGCAGAAGTGAGAGCTTTGGTTGAGAACTGACCGTCTCACCAGCAGCTATTTTCGGAAGTACAGGGAATTTGAAAGAGAAGATATGGTCTCACTGCTCCCCTCAAAAATCACGCACCGCATGCATACGTGACTTCTGTAAGGCTTGTGTCTTAGCTGTGCTGCTCAATGAAAAGCAAGAAACGCACGTAGATCCCTCTTCGCGGTCTTTTTCAAGCAATGATCTCGTCTTCTCCGGCTAATAGACAACAACTTTTTATTGATTACACCAACACAATAAACAAATGAAAAGAAATAAAGAAATATGAGAACTTCAGATGGCAGGTTATCACACACAAACCTCATTGAGGAGACTGATAGCATCTCCACAGTGACTGCAGTAATCAAAGCTGTACATATCAGACCTACGGTGAACACTGATTTGAACAAGCAAAAAGCTTCGATCAGTAATCGAAAGGTGTACATTTAGCACTGAAGCTAATTATTAAAGACCTACAAAAGGAAATGTTCATTTATCAATCTTTCATCATTCCTTCCCGACTTCTGAGATGATAATCCTGATATTCCTGTATTGCTTGAGGCAACAAATCTTCAGTCTTCCCCGTTCTCCATACTTTCACTTCCGACCGACTAACTTCATGAAGTGCTTCCTTGAAAAAATAATATTTTAATTTTTAATGAAGTGATTCCTTGAAAAAATCATATTTTAAATTTTAAGAAAAGTAAGGTTCGAAACTTACTGTCTCATTCTTTAGTGAAAAATTCTGCTCAGACGAATCGATATTTTTGGAAATTTCTATCGACTGATTCCAATCTAGAAATTCGAAATTAAAAGTTCAAAAAGAGGCTGTTCAAATTATGTTAAAATGGCGAATTCCAAAATATATCTTATGCTTTTCAAATTTTCAACAAAAAAAAACTAATCTTCTCCGCATGTTCATTGAGAAAAGACTAAAAGGGCAAAGGATCACACTACGAAACAAAGTGAAAAATCTACCCTAACCCTTAACCTTCCCTTCCAGAATCTTACATCTTCCTTCAAGATGTGCTAAATTTGAAATCCTTACAGGAGCACCGGGAACATATTTTGTTTAGGTATTTCATTCTCAGTCGACATTTGCGCGACAACTTTTTCCTATCACAAATTGCATTGCTGAAAGTGAAATTAATGAAGACAAAGAGTAGTTTAATGTTTGCGGATTAGCAGTGTGGCTAATCAAGATTGTCATGCTCACCTGAGAGAACTCAGTGTTACTCCTATTTTACCTGATCCACCTATAATTATGTATTCAGAAAGTCGTATCTTTAAATGAAACTTTAAAAAGGAAGCAATAGTGATCAAAAAATTTGCGCAATTATCAAAAACGATTTCGAAACGCTCAATTTGAGACTTTTGAGTCTGTCGAAACGTGAATTTATTATCAAACGATTTTCAAAAAGCCAAAAACTTGCACTGCATTTGCTGTTGGAACTTTGACCTCGACTGATACGTCATCACCATCAGAGCACTTCCTCGGACAGCCATGGCGATGACGTGAGCACTTTTTTCGTTTCCTGTGAACCATCCCGACTTCCTCATTATCCTGTTCTACAACTTTACTTTCCCCACTGCTATCCATAAAAGAGGTAATATCCGACAACGCTGCCAAATTTTCTGCGTCCTCTACGCTTGAGTCATTGTTCTGCAAATGTGCCGTAATTGCTTGACGGAGTTTGCCGGCCTTAGATTCAACAGGTGATCCTGGTTTTCCTTCCATTTGTGGTTCCTGTTTAATCTCATAATCCATCGAAAATAAAATTGTTCCATCGTCTTCTTGCCCTAACTTTGTTAAAAATTTACGATTTATTCCTACTGAAGATGATGCCTTCGCAGACGAAGCTGATGATTTCATCCGAGGTGTGAATGAGGTCACGAAAGTTTCTGGAATCTGAGAAACTGTTTCATTTTCATTTAATTTCGATAGAGTTTCCGTGTAATCTCCAGAATTATCATTATCGGACTTCTTAAGTTCAGGTACTACGGATGCCTCATTCACAGTAGGAAACGTCGTACTCAGCATGTCATTGAATACTTTCGTAGAATTTGTAGTTTCGTATTCGATTGACTCAGTAAGGCTTACAAATTTCGTAGGGATTTTTTCCTCATGTCCCTGATCATCCTTAGCTTCAACTTCCTCGTGCTTAAATGACAGGCTATCGTCAGCAGTTGACGGTTTCTCTTCCATCTTCAGAATGCTGCTCTCATTCGCAACATTTTGTAACAATGGTGGTGAACTTGTATCCTTTCCCAATGAATCTGTTTCATTCAACGATCCTTCATCTGAGGCTAACCTTTTTCCAAACTTCGTTGAAGTTTCCTGCAACGGTTGAGTAGTAGTTTCATTCGATGTTTCTGCTTGTCCATTACATTTATATTCTGGTTTACTAGGATGTTCCGAGTCAGAGGAACCCGACTGATCTTCTAACTCACGACCACTTCCATCAACAACTTCTGATTCCTCTTCATTCTTCTCTAATTCATCTTGAGAACTGTATTCTTCAAGTGAGCTTTCACTCTCTTTCTTTCCGTAACTTGTCATTTTAATTTCTTCTACAGTTTCCTTTTCGTCAAGCTGTAAAAAAGGCGTATCAAATGATGCGTAAAACTTGTTCGACACTGCTGTTTTGTATTTGGATGAGTCGATAGGAGTGTGGACGACGAAACCCTTATCATCACGGATTCTTCCGTAAATTTCTTTATCCAGGTTTTTCTCAATTTTCGACCTTTCAGTAGTCATCGGGATCAACCTTGAGTTTTCAGAATCATTTGCCATTTCCTTCATCTCATTTCCTTCAATATTTGAAGTATTTTCAGCAATTTGACTCCAATGCTTAGTAATATTGATACCTTTCAGAGGACTTTTCAAGCTTTCTGCTTCTTTTTCGCTGCTTTCTCTAGCAGCTTTAGATATCTTTTTAATGGCTTTTTGCAAAAAATCAAAAAATTTTGCAAATTTTTTGATATAAGGAACATTTGGATTACTGATGAGCGCTTCATTCTGACTTGGAACGTTTCCACTTCCAGCAATTCTTGAATCAGATCCCAGCTGGTCTTGATTTCTAATAGGTGTAAGTTTACGATCTTTATGCATCATTGCACGCTCCACCGACAGGGTATTTTCATCTGAAACTAAAATTTCCCGAGTTTGTTTGAAACCACTGACTCCAATTACATCTCTGTTTTTTACTCCTTTGCTACTGGTAGACGTTTCGGGAAAAAGTTTGGCTCTGCCGAACAAAAATTTTTGATATGCGTTATCCGACTTCATGAATTTCGGCACTACAGTAGCCAGTGTACTGAAATACACATTACTTGCATTAATTTCAATTAGTTCTCTGATACCTGGTTGTGATTCACCGTTGACCACGAACATTTTGTCGGTTTCTGGATCTGAAAATTACTTACTAATACAGATAAATCTTTAAAGAAGCTAGCGCAAATGATAAAAATATCCTCTTGGATAACCTGAAAATGAAGCTGTTCTTCAACAAGAAGTAAGACTTTTCATTTCTGCTTTGTATATTTTACGATGATTGAAATGAACTTGAATATATAATTAAAGTGGGGAAAATGTTACGGTACAACCTGAACGACGTTTTCTTTGCTTGGGTGGATGCTCCTCCTGCGGTTTTTTAGGAAGTCCGAAAATGATCAAAGTAGGCGGAGTCGTAGCATTTACAGTTCCAGAATACTGCTGCTCAAAATCATGTCGGATCCTTTGGAGGCGAATTTCATCGGCAATTAAGTTTTGCAATGATATAGATTCGATTGGATCGATGTGAGCGTTCTGAAAAAGCATTTTTTGATGGAAAGTATTATGCACATCAATAACAATTTTCTACTAGAAATGAAACTACTTGGAACACAGTTGCAATTATCTGTCGTTAATTTTTATCTCCTACATGGCTACCTTATTGACATCCACTTTGCTGAAAATTTTTTTCAAAACCGATTTTTCCAATTGTTTTCCATATCCCCGCAATAATTCACTGAAGGATACTGCTTCATCACCGTTCTGGTCCAAATCCTAAATATTTTAACTTCAGGCGACAAAATGAACATATTTGGGATTTGCAACACAGTTGCTAAATTCACTTCATCGTTTATTGGAATTTTCTGGAGTTATACTGAAGTCAATGAGACTGACAATCAATGAGTCTTATTATCAGTGAGAGTATCTTATTATAGTGAAGTTTTCAGGTTGACTGGGTGCAGGAAATACTAACAGATAAATTGTCCAATGCAGCAATGGCAGCTTCTTCCCGTAGTTTAGCGAGAAAGTCGATCAACTCCAACTCATTTATCTGAAAAATAAATTAGTGCTATCACAGGGATGCGTTACTTCAGATCCAGCGTTTATAATGTCTAATGGTCCCTATTGCTACCAATGTAATGTCCGTATATCACATTTCTGAACTTCCAGATTTTATCTTTGCCAGTTCAAAATGTTGAAAATAGTTGAAGAGCTACCGTGTGATCGGCTCGATGGCTGACATCCTCAAAAACAATCGTTGCATAGTGAGATTCAACATCGTAACGCAATTTGGCCAACATCTGTGCTTCCCATACGCTCAATCGGTGGTCCCCATCGATGTCATAGATCTTAATCGAATTGTTATAGCTATTGTTCAAGTTTTGCAAGACTCGAAGCATAGTCTTCCCAAATTTCGACGGCTATTAAGAAGCTGATTAAAGAAAGTAAATAGGTAAGTATAGGTGGTCATGATGGCATTCGTTTTTCAACTTTATTGATTCCAGCTGTCACCTTTTCCTGGAGGAACTGCTTGCTTAGCTGTGGTAAAAGTTAGGGTGCAGACTACCTTCCATCTCCATAGTTTCCAATTTTACTCATTTTGAAGGTCCTTCTAAAACTTTTGGCTATTTCATGCTGGCTTTACTAACCTTCAATAGTTCTTTTGCGTCGTTCAGTGCTAATAATCTGCTGCAATGAAGCGTTTCAACGAGTTCGCTGGGTGTCAAATGACCGTCTTTGTTGACATCACTTTCTCGAAAACAACCCTTCACGTCTGTCGTTGACAAACCATGCTCCATATAAATGGCTTCGAACAGTTCCGCTTCGTTCAGGAGACCGTCACCATTTGTGTCGTGATCCTGAATCTTCAGTAAAATGAAATGCCTTCACTCTGGCAATTCAGTTTCTTTGTTGTAAGTCTATTTGACGTCATATTCATGACTAGTACTTGATGCGTTTTGGCAAATATTGGGGTCAGTTCTAAAAATTATCACTTCTAGCCAACGCGAAGAGGCCCGTTCAACGTGTCTTTGAACAAGTCTGGCGGCTGCGATGATCTCAGCGAGGTCAATGAACTTATCACCGTTTCGATCCGCTTTCTGGAATATATCCTAAAAGAAGGAGAGTAAAAAATTTCCAAGAAATTACCATTGATGACAAGAGAAGAAAACATGACATTGGTTAGAAAAAGTGAGGAGATAAAAATGATTCAATGAGGAAATAGAGAATCCTGTTAAATGAAAGTCGCTGTTACTTATCCAAGAGGGTTCAAGATATTACATCGCTGATTGTCGGTGGAAGTTTGTGATCCATATATGCCACCGTCCTCAGTTCCCGGCTGTCAACTTTCCAATCTTTCGTCAAATCATAATGAGTCATATATCGATTTACTTGAAATAAAACATACATTTGAATAATGAATAGAACTTTAAAAGCAGACAGCAAAAAAGATGGAATACCCTTGTCATTATTGTTCGATAAAGAGTTAGATGTGTGCCGTATCAGTTCAGTCTGCTCACATTTCCCATCATAATCATTCCAGAAGTAAGGTTTCACATAACTCTCAAGTAAAGTAGGATTTAGCGTTCACCTGTAGTAACAGCATCTATGCTTGATAAGATGATGGTTGTGACAAATGATATCACTGGTGGAGACATATTTGTATATGTGAAAAAATGAATGAACTGCGCTCATTTATATCTTCAACAAATTTAGGTCATTTTCAGTTTACTTCCATTCTAGTTGCTCCACAAGTAACATTCTGTGCTTCGAAGATGTATGACAAACCACCGATTGATTTACAAGTTTTAGTTGTAGCTTCTAAGGACGTTTTTTCATTTCATAATACCACAGCATAAATAGTTGCAGCCTTCCGGATAAGATGTTTTTTTTTACTATGAGGAAACTTCAGGATCAAAACCAGGAAGATCAGCAATGAAATATTGAAGTAGCATAAGTGAAGCTGCATAGCAAGCTGAAGCAGCTACCATTGCGAAGAGAGAAGCAAATATGCGATCAATTTAAAATTTGTAAAAAATAGTTTTTTTTTTCATCAGAATTTGCTCAGATGACAAAAGGCCGTCGTCAACGAATCCGACAAACTGTAATGATTCCATTTTCGCTCCATTTACCTACATCCTACGTTTATTGGTTTCATAAATTTTTGCAAAGAATTGTAAAAAAATGAGCACGACAGTTTTGTAGGTCAAGATTGTAATGAAGCGGTGTGTTTTGATTTGAACATTTTTAAACGAGACATGCCTGATATTCTTATCAGTGACGACCCACATCATTGATTGCATGATATGAAAGCAGTGTTGCCCAACAACGATACATCATTCGGATAGATTTACTTCCAAATTTTTTTGCCATTTCTTTTATTCCGGAATAAAAAAAAGCTAAGTGTTATTGGATTTTTAATTCAAGGAAGAAGGATGGAGTCTTCAAGAAAAATAAAGATTACGCAACCTCCCATGAACTGAGTAAATTCCACATAATGCAGATTACTTCGAAAAAACACCAATCATTTGCAACAAGTAACCCCCATGTAATACTTTATCACTCAATAAGAAAAATGTTAATCGGCATTGCCTACGACCTCTTAATACTTTTGAAATAATTAAATTCTTAACTCCAACTCCTCCCCTTCTTCCCTCTGTGTGTAGGGATCAAGTTTTTTTTCCTAAAGTCTACTGTGGTAGTCAAGAATTTCTCGTAGAAGAAGTGCATTTTTAATGCTGCAATACTTTTTTCAGAATCTGGAAATTATTCATCCATATAAAACTAATACCTAACAAATAAGATTTGTTCGGTAAGGATAGCAAACCATCCTTCAAATAATGCTTATCAGCAGAGCATTCAGAACAGAACTGATGCCATTAAATAAAAATATCAACCTAATAATAGTGAACTTCATTCCAAAACCACTTTTCCACAAAGAATAACACAACATAGACGATAGTTTAGCAATCACATCAATGATCGGCGTAATCGACAGACCGTTGTTAACGCAGAAATTGATTGTACTCCTGCTAGTAATGTAGATCATTTCTTGGCTTAAAAGCCAATTAGCATTTACTTCTAAGAAGTAAGATTAGAATGTAAACTTATTTCAAACAAGAACTGATGAGATGAGGCAGAAACGGATGAATTGCTTTACATGATAAGAAAGTCTCAAAAAAATAAATAAAATGGCACGTGAGTTTTGAAAATTCAAAACAGCAGTCTATAATTTTGATTCCAACAATTCCTTTGTTAGTTCATCTGGCTCTCGAATTTCCAGATTCTGAAAAAAGTATTGTAGCATTAAAAATGCACTTCTTCTACGAGAAATTCTTGACTACCACAGTAGACTTTAGGAAAAAAAACTTGATCCCTACATACAGAGGGAAGAAGAGGAGGAGTTGGAGTTAAGAATTTAATTATTTCAAAAGTATTAAAATACAAAAGGTAAAAAGAAGCTACGAGAAGAAATGGCAATCACTTCTGTAAGATCCAGTAAGCTTTTCAACAATAAATAATTTTCATATTCTGATTACGACATAAAATAATTGAAATGCATTCAGAACATGAAATATTTGAGAAATTTGACCACATTGCTAAATGCAACTGCACTTATTCAATCATTCTAGTATTTCTTCTGAGCTGTTCTGCTCAAAAAATCATGTGATTCAATCTTAGATCGATCTATTAAAATATTTTAGTTGAAGAGTATTACTAAAAAAATTAGGTTCGATGAAATACCCTATTAAGCTCACATTCCCTCGCCAAATTGTTCCTACTTCCAGCATACATCATCTGCAACTGTGGGTTGCACCCTGAAAAAAATCCAGTGACATATTACTGTCAGTTAAAATATAAAATTGGATTAAATGGATTTTTATCAGAGAAAAAAAAGACATAGATCGGTTTGCAATGTAGTTGGTCTTTTGCTCCTTCAAACTGCAAACCCGTCGAAGACCAAACAAACCTGATGGACTATAGAGGACAAGGCAGAGTGGATATGAAAGACGTCCATCATCGTGTATACGCTCATAGCTTATTAAAATGTACCGTGGCTGTTGCACTGGTAATTCATCGCAGATTACATTTGTATCACAGTCCTGAAAAAGCTTCCACTCCAATAAAATGACTTAAAAAACCTGGAGCTAATTCCAAGTAGAATGTTTTCCTGAGAATAAACCACTGTAAAAAAAGAAATACCTCAAGTCTCTGATCCAATATAATCAGCTGTTTCATTGGATCAATCTTCACTGCAAATCAAATACATGATAAAAGTGGAAACAAAAAAGAAAGTGTGGAATATGAGCGTATAATATCTATATTATCGATAGCTTCCATTAAAAAAGTATCTGCATCCAAAGCTTGAAATCTACCAAAAAATTGCCAATTTAAAATTTAGAAGTTCTGTCATTTTCAGATCAAGAAAAATTTTATAAACGGCAAACACACATATCAAGGCATTTGTTGAGCGCTTCTTACTGAATCGAAATCGATCCAGTTCATCTTTCAGTTCCTTCGGTATCGAACATATTTTTAGTGCACCCGTCTAAAACAGTGCAGAATATATACATCCAGAATATCATGAAATATGAAAAATAAAAAATAAATAGAACAGCTCAATTTACAAAGGTCATATTTCGGAGTTTTTTCCGCTCAAGCAAGCCTCACTTTAACAGACTATGTTGTTGCTGACGATTACAGCAATAAACTTGAGATTATATCTTTGAATTACAGCGAACAATTCGACAACTACTTTACCAATTATTTTCTGTGGAATTTTTTTAAAACCTTTTGAAGCAAAATTTAAAAAATGAAAGTTCCAAAGAAACACAAACCATATTGAACGATGAAACAACAGCACAGTTCCTGATTAGAACTATAAGAATATTTACACACCAACTAACAGGCATTTCCCGAAACATAATGTTCAATGAAATTGCAATATTCCACAGATCATTCCATTAAAGATCAATTTTCAGCATTTAGCTTAGGTCTTAAAACATATCTACATCCCCCATATGTCACCTCGAACCACCCATCTATTACCTTTTTAGATTGCGATTTCCAATTCGTTCAGTTTTACTCGGTACAGTGAAGACCCTATTCTGTCACGTTACAACTTCATCCACCTTGATATAGTTACTTATTTGTCTCAACATCACAGCTAAAAGAAAACCAAATCCATCTCCAGTTTCTATGAAAAGATTGCCCACACTGACTTTTTATCTGAACTTCACTATTCCTTCAAAGCACAGATAACTCTGAGAAATGCAAAAGCATCAAAAATCAGCGGAAAATCAATGATAAATTGAAACTACGACACAAAAACGCACGACAAATAAAACTTTGCTTGAACTATTGATTTGTTTAAAACTACATCAAATAATCGTTAAAAACTTTCATTTCCAACATCTTCATTCATATTCTTCTTTGAAATAAAAAGAACGTAAGGCTGTTAGCAAAACACAATCCCAGTATTCACAGTAGGAAAAACAAAACTTCCGAATCAATATAACAAATAACATTTTTGCAGCACTTTACGGGATAAGTTCCTTCATATTACATAGGAAAATTTAACTGCATTGTAAGCATGTCTGCTGACATATTACCCTATTGTAAGGAGGAGAGTAGCATTGATACAAAGGATTGCATATTCAAAGTAAAAACTGGTAACAAACAAGATTAACAATTAGGCATTTGTTATGAAACTAAGTATGTAATACTTAGCTCAGATACTGCTAATGATAAAATAACTCAACTAATCATAATAAAAAACGGAAGAAAATTAGTCAGCATTCATTATACTGAACGGGCAGGACTCAGTATATAAATATCATTGCTAATCGTATGGGTAAATGGACGACGATTATCACCTTGCATATCACTCCGCATCCCTCCAAACAATATCAACTCTCCTCGACCAGCACAAAGCGAATAGAGCATCGTATCATCCGGTGCATTCAAATCTATTTCTTGCTGGCCCCATCTAAAAACAAGCTCCTAACACTGGTCGTGCAACAGTATCAACTCATCAAGACCATGTAAATAAACGTAATGGTGTTCATCTAATTTCTAAACAATCAATGTGTTACTATCCAGTTCATCAAAACTGCAAAAAAACGGCTTTTAACAACTCACGTTACTGTACAGTCATCCAAAACTCGTGCAGTATCAAGTATATAAACACAAGCGTTCCCTGAACGCTTTTTATGAAATCCATTTTCTGCAAAAAAAAAGTTCCAAACACCTTTTATATCTTGGAAAAAAATAAAGCATTGAAAAACTAATCACTACACACATGTCTCCTCGTAGTGAAATCAATAATATATAAGTATATTTCCACTGCAATAGTTGAATACATAAATCTAAACAAAAGATCAATGGAGGGAAAAAAAGATCGGAATTCTTGGAAGGGTGGATTGCATCCATGAACTTATGAAATAAGTTACAGTTTAAACTATGTAAAAGTAAAAGTTACGCTGACGGCTACTTTCCTTAGGGCAAGTTGTGGTTTTACAAAGCTTGTGGAAAAACTCACTTTCAGAGATCCTCGACGGTGCATTTAGCGCATTATTAACATGTTTCGAATTGCTGAAAATCAGAAATTATGCATTCTAAGCCTTCAGAAACAAAAAAAAATTGTAATGAAAGTGTTCGATAAAGAACCTAAAAGCAAAATATTCCATGGATAAAATGGAGTTATTAAAAGAATTATAATATAGAGAATCAAAAAATGATCTCAAATATTTTCAAAAAAATGTGCCAGTCTTTAGGACCACATGTAAAGAACTTGCCGTTTTACATGGGAAGAGGTAGACATCTGACAGCTTGAAGAATTCAATTTTTCATCCAATGCTAGATCCACGTTATTCCTATATCGAACATATCAGTTATACAAGAAAAGTGGCAAAGTTTTTACCGTTTAAAAATGAAGCTTGCGCAATATATGAGTTCAGATTTAAATTGAACACGGACTGTACCTTGTAGCAGAATGTTGCAGAGTGATATTATTCGCTGGACGCGGTAACTAAATAAAATTAAACAATTATTAAAGAATTTCACATTTAAAAAACATGTCATTTCATTTAAAAATTACATACCAATTGAACTGAGTTGGTTGAATTAACCTGGAGCGGTGCTGGGCACGAATTTAAGCTTATCGCGCTATACCTAAAACATCTTACATATTCCCTCTTCGTTCCGGATATTAGAAAAACCATTTTACTGAATTATAAAAGGATAAATGTAACAGTTTTGGAACAACTTTAAAATGCTGTAACTTGAAAGAGATCATACAACCGTACCCTCTCTTTTTCCGGGCATAACTTATACACGCAAGATTCTGTCCAACTGGGCATGCAGGGTGACACCAAAGCTGAGACGGACCTGATTTTGGATTCGTGATCTGAAATAACAGCAAATTTATCTTACTGAAAAATTTGCAAGATAAGCAATAAAGTTGCTATTCAATACCGTGGTTCACAACGATTTACTCAGATAGATCTATTATTTGTTCCAATCGTTTCTGACATAAGAAGTCTAGAATACAGGATGAATATCTACCAGATACATGAAAGCCTAAGGTATTTGTGCACTTGGATCATATTTTAAGAGCAGAGCATTCAGCAGAATGTGGTACAGTAATTTATTTTGCGTCGATGTTAGAAACTTAATCTCCTCAGTTTCCAGATAATAATAGTTAAAACCAACATTAATTTGCTTCCATTTCCACGCAGTCTGCAGTGTCAAGTCGAATATAAGAAGCCAAGCATCGTTATAGATACAGTTTGGACCACCACAACCACCGACCACGAGGAGATGTGATTTGTCAATTACCACACATGAGCTACCGTAACGAGAGTTCGGTTGTGGACTTTTCAACAAGAATTGTTCACCAGATGAAGTATCTGACTTCTCACAACTTCGGTCCTTACGATTCCTCCAAAACTGATGTTTGATATTTATGACTTTTAATCAGACCAAAAACTGCATATAAATAAAAAAATTCGACCCAAATCCAATAAGATTTTAAGAATGAGCTTAGCTCTGAAATGTGCTCATGAATAAACGAGAATCCAGCTTCGCCAAGAGCTTATTGACCACCCAAAAATCTGCGGGTTCTGCAAAGAGCCACTAACGAAACTTACTGCACAAATGATGGCACGTGCCAAGTTTTACTGGTGATATCCAGAACATACACAGCGTTTGTAGCTCGGCTATTCTGAGAACCACCAAAAATAATCAGGGAATCATCTACCACACAGGCACAATGACTTGCAATGACAGGCGGCGGAGGTTCCGTTTCCAACTAAAAGTTTTGAGAAAATATTAAGGATTTGAACAAAATTGAACAAGCTTCCAATATCAACTCAATATTCGTGATGGAATAAAAGTTGTTCAAGTAGACGGGAACAATTCTGCTATCTGTTTCCAACAAACACTTTGCCCACTCGTCGAGTCAAATCTTCCCGTATCTTAGATGATATATGTTTAATTAAATTAAACTATCAAGCAATGAAACATTGAATATGCCACTACAAACTGAAATCTCCTTAACGCATGATTCAACTTTGATTACCTCAATCCACACATTCGTTATAGTATCATACATGTGTATCTCATTGAAAAAATTTGCTGCTTGATGAATTGGGTTTGGAGAGGACTTGGCAAATCCACCATGAAGGATCAAATACTCTTTGTAAGGCACAAAAACGGACATTGCCTTGGGTCGAGGAAAGGGAGAACACTTAATAAATTCTCGGCACCAACTGCGGGACTTCTGAAATTGAAATACTGAAATTTCCAGTTAATGTGTTGACTACTTAAAATTCGGGAAAAAATGCGATTTTAGATTAATAAGATAAATTTAACCGTCACAACTGTCTTTGAAAATTCAGCAAACATAACAGTAGAAGTGTACCAGATTAAAACTCCAAAGGTCGTTAAAAGCGGTATAATTATCAGTGCACCCACCAAATATGTACATCTTCTTGGTGCCATCATGATAGCAACACGAATGTGAGCAACGTTTTGCAATAGTACTATCTTTTTTGTTTTCTGCTGCATGCAATTCCCTAGAAATGAAACACATCACAGTTTCGATTGTCTTCCCATAAGTTTTCAACACCGAAAGATCCCTTCAAAACAATATGGTTGTTAAGCACAATGAAAAGATGAAGGCGATAATGGGGCTTAGGTGTGGTTTTTTTCTAACAACTTTATTGACACCACAACAACCTACTGCAGAAACCCAAACTTCAACTAACCAAATTAGCTGATTGCATCGGAAAAAAGACTTCTTTAATATATTAGTGATAGTGCAAGCAGCGCTATGCCATCGACGACTAACCAATCGGACATTCTCCAAATCGTCGTACTGATTCAAATAGGAGAAAATTATTTCTAGAACGAGATTTGGCAAATCATCAATTTCCATAGTTGCATTCAAACCACAAATCTAGAATTAAAAAGACAAGTGGAAGTGCAACATGCATGAATTCCATCGGCAAACAACAAGGTGACTGACTGTGTAGCGCACTCTATCCAAATATTAGGGGCGGATTTTAGCTTTTTTAGCTTCGTCTCCCGCTTATCGTACAGTGCTCGTATGCTTCATGGGTATAACCATATGAGACCCTCTACAAAGAGATAAGCAAAGTTTTCTGAAACCAAAAATGCCAAAATACTAAAGGGGAGAAGGTCATATGGCGGACATGAACCCAGGTGGACAGTGAAAGATCATCAGTGACAGTGAAAGACCATCAGTGACAGTGAAAGATCATCAGTCACCGGTTTCGTGCAATTAGCATACATGCAATAAACTTACCCAGAGAGACGTAAAAATGGATATGAGGAGCACAGAATCATTAGTTTCCGGATAGGAATTGAAGGAAATATACATAAATGTTAGAGAAACAGAGCTTTCCGCGTTTTTCCCTCTCCACTTCCCTCTCTCTCTCTCTTTCGTCTCCCTATCCTCCACACCGTCATTCTCTATATCAGTGTTTTGACATCTCAGCTCGTCAAAGCATTCAATTCTAAAAATGTCCGTTGATTTGCTATTTTCACTGAATGATGCCACATCTCGTACAGGCCTATCAGTTAATTTCCAGTTCTAATTCAATGCTATTTGACTGTCTGGACTTCATCAGTGACACATTCTTTCAATGGTTTTTATTGGTGATGAAGTGCTACAACCGTGTTTAAGCAATTCACTTTTATTAGTGAGAGGTGATCGGAATCGATTACTTGAAGTGTTACTATGGTTGGCTGGGAACTTGTCAGCGATAGCAGTTCCTCTGTTGTCAGGCTGGGATAACTGCTAGGAAAGTTGTTTGGTAAACTGTAGACGTATGTAGGCCAAGTGAAATGTTGTTTTAAGCTCGATTTCGGATGCGTGCAACATGAAAGAACTTGAATGCAAAAATTTTTGAAGTGTTTAAATTGAAACAGTTTCTTCAGTAGTTGGTCTGAAGAACAGTGGGTGCCAATGAGTGCATCCTTCTCGGATACGATACAGTGTGGACAACATGTGCGGATTAGTGTTGCCGCTAGCCAGGTATGTTTGAATTTTTTTGTTATTGCTGTTATCACATCTGCATTCTGCTGTTGTAGAAACAATGTTTTCTGTAGATATTGACGACGGTGGAAGACTTCTTTTTCTTTCTGGTTTTGTCCAAAGCCCAGTAATGAAATACCAGTATGATCTTTCCTTCGCCGTATCATTATTTTATTTGTCATTTACGTCTTTACTGTTCATGTCGTTGTAATGGTACTTGGAATTGTTTTTACTCATACTTAAAAGAGATCCTGCAAAAAGTTTTCAGGGTGGAAGAAGATATATGGAGGATCGAGTACACATCGAATGTGTTCGCCTTCCTAGTGGCGCTGTTGATTACCTTTATTTGGCTGTTTACGATGGCCATGGTGGTTCAGAAGCAAGTGACTATGTCCGGAAACATCTCCTTAAAAACATTCAGTCGCAGTATGGCTTTAACGGTAGTGATGAACAAATGCTGCAGGCTATAAAAAAGGGCTTCGTGGAAACGCATCTTGCAATGTGGAAAGTTGTTGGTTGGTGCATGAAACGTTTGTAAATTAATGATTTCATGAATTTTTAAAATTTTTTCTGGTTAGAAAGAAATTTTGAAGCGGTGCTTTACAGACGATTGGCCTCTTACTTCTTCCGGTTACACCAGTACGGCAGGTACTACTGCTAGTTGTGCTTTCATTCGACGTGGAAAGATATTTACTGGACATGTCGGTGATTCTGCTGTAATCTTAGCAGAAATACACGGTTCGTTAATAATTTTTTTACTTTTTTAGTCACGAATACGGTTCAAGAGTCTCATCTCTAAATCCATAAATCCACAAATATTCTTTTTTCGAATCCAGACAAAGCAATATGTTTTAAAAAATAAGAAACCTTCAGATGGCGAAATAAGAGCTAGCAGTTTGACTATTGATCATAAGCCCGACAATTCTCTCGAAGTGCAGCGGATAAACAATGCTGGTGGAATGATTATGAAGAAGTCAGGCGTCACACGTGTTGTTTGGACGAGACCCATCCGTGGTCATGTTGGCCCTGTACGTAGGTCTACACCAACTGAAAGTATTGCTTTTCTTGCTGTTGCTCGTGCTTTAGGTTGGTTGATTTAAAAATTTTTAGTTTTGTTATTTGAAGTTTTTTTGATATTTGCTTATTTCAAAGAATGCGATAGACGGGCATCATTTTGAATTTTTATATTTAGCAAACAGTTATCCTAGGTTCAAAATTATATCTTGCAAAAAATTTTTTTTAAATTCTTAACCTCTCAGTACTTTGATTTTGTGGGTGATTTATGGTCGTATAATCGAGAAACAAAGCAGTTTATTGTGAGTCCGGAACCTGATGTTGCTGCGTACGATCTAAGCGAAAGAAATATGTGTGTCGTGCTTGGCTCAGACGGATTAACCAATGTTTTAAAACCGCAACAAATTATCGATATTGTGATGCATTATGAATCATCGCGTGATAAAGTAAACATCTACTTTCCAAACATTAACTGCACTGGCAATAATGCTTTTTGACAAGGTTGAAATTGTAGAATGAATTACAGACAGGCCCATAACGAGTCTGGCATTAACCCTAAAGAAATTTTCTTTCCAAGTTCTTTGTTCATGATCTGCAGTCAAATACTTTACATCATATGTTATTTTAGCATGGCAGGTTACCGAATCATTCTCGCTGGATACTGCGTCATGCATTAGAAAGTTGGGGAGTTTCACGTGCCGATAATATATCAGTTATATCAGTTAGTCATGTTGAGATTTTTTTCTCAAGATTTTTTAAAAAGTTAAATTTTTCTTCGTAAAAGTTTTTTGCCAAACTAATCTCTATAAAGACTCGTCCCTGGAGATCAGAAGACCATTTAGCTTTGGTTTGAAACAGGCTCAATCATCTTAAATCAGAAACGAAATTATTGCGAAAGAGTACTTTTGCTGGCAGGCAGAAGTTGTTGACGTCTAAAAGTAACCCGGCTAAATATTTAGTGCAGTTTTAGTTTTATCAGATATCGATTAATTATCGACAGCCATATTTTCTCTGTGACATTATACAATTCCAGGTATTTTTGGATAAGAAGGAAGTAGAAGTCAATGATGCATCGATTCTGTTCGATGATATCAATTTGTGTTTGGATGTAGCACTTACAGATTTCGAGAATTCGACGATTATTTTAGGACCGAAATATTGTAAACAGCTGAAAACTATGGATGTCGATTTATATTATTCGGGCATTGTAGATCCCAATTTTACTACAGGTTAGCAGCCCTATAATTTCTTCCAGTAATGGAAATTTTAAAACGTTGCTGTTTTATGCAGTATTTAATATTGAATTTGTATTTTTTCTCGATGCAGGAGATGATTTAAAGCAGTTATGCCAGGAATAAAGAAAATGTGCAAATTTAACGTGCTTTTATTCTTAATGAAACAGGAAGAGTTAAAAATTATTCTAGAAATTGCCTACAATGGACCTGGATATGCTCGTGACATTAGACGTCCGCTTACTGTCGTGCAGTTCTCAGATGTACCAGTAATGTCACTGTCTTCGTTAGATCGTGTCTCAGCCATACGTCGTTTAAATGTATTATTTGGCACTAATAATAAAGTTAAGGTGTTACCAGGTGGATGCGTCACTGACGTGATATTCGAAGGAATGGATGAATTATGCGAAAGCCTCGAAGAGTAAGCGGATGCCCGTTATACAACAAGCTCTTTACTGTTTTTTGGGAAAATATAATATTGAAGCCTAATT
The DNA here is from genome assembly GCA_013365335.1 of Madathamugadia hiepei. NCBI lineage: Eukaryota > Metazoa > Nematoda > Chromadorea > Rhabditida > Onchocercidae > Madathamugadia > Madathamugadia hiepei. The sequence goes on from JABVXS010000064.1 coordinate 27,773, forward strand.
GATGCTTGTAGTGTAGAGCTGTAAACTGGTCTCTTGTGGTGAAAGAAATTTCCAGCTGAAAAGAACCCTTCATTTTCATGTGGACATTAGTAACATAGCTGAGAGCAAACATCTCACGAGACTGACCCATTAGCTAAATTCACAAATGTGTTTTAACCAATATTTGTGTATCATTTTTAGCAAAGGTGTTCTGTATTCTTGTGACGATGTAGCGAGAGAGGAAACAATTGGCAGTTCACATGCCGATAATTACATTGATAAGGACGATGTTGTAGATACGAAAGAAATGTGGAAAACAAATGCGAAAAAAAATACTGATACGTTTCATTTAAAGGTAATGGTTTCTTAAAATATTGTAAATCAAAGCAAGGCAAACAGCGACTGATTGAAGCACACTATTAAGTGAATGACTTCTATAAATAGATCATTTTTTCCGTCACATAATGAGTTGTATTTATATGTAATGACGGACAAGTAGGAGTAAAAAGGAATGGGTTAGTTACTAGACTTGTATAGCTTTGTTTATGTCGAAGTAAAAAGTGGAAATTACATTTTTTTTTATTTTATTGAGTATTTTTAGTGTGATATTGTAACTGCCAAGAGTTTACTAAATCCAAGTTGTTCTTCCAGTCCTTCTATGAGCAGCGTCGTAAGTTAATTTTTGGAACAGTGTTATGCGGATTCTGCTAATTTTTCTTTTATAGGCAGATTTGCAATTTCAGTTTTTAAGACAGTTGAATAAATTAATGGATGATATCAATGAACATACTCATAAATGAAAAAAATATCTTTTCAGGGACAGTGCCATATGTCTTCGTCTTTCCAAAGCAAGAAATCTCCATTTAGTTCTCTGGCACCAAATCCTTATTCAAAAACTATAAGTAACGTTTTAGACAATTTCTTAGAATTGCAGAAATTAGCGTGAAATTCTGTGTAAACCGAATTTCGTGAAATATGCTTCCATTTTTTATACCTTTATGTTAACGGGATCAAGATTTTCCCCCAGCATTATCGAAAGTTTTTTAAATCCGTTTCAGAAGGTGTAGTCAAGAATTATCTGTTATTTGTATTTTTGTTAGAAAACTTTTTGCAGGACAAAGAACTGTACTTAGGGCCTGTCGAAAGAAACAAGCAATGCATTTAGAATCTATGGAGGAAGATGGTGTGTCATGTATTGCTGTTGATAACAGTATTGTTGAGAAGTGTTTCAGCAATAATCAGCGTTCTTCGACCAACCACTGCCATGATTTTCAAAAATTTGATGCTCCGCAACGTTTCAGTGGTAAAGTCTTAAAATTTTTGAATCCTTCAGTATATTTGTATTGTTTTATTGCAGTTCCGTTTCTTAATAAGATATCAAAACACTTGTAATAGTATTCAAAGAAATTTCAAATCTATGATTTCTGATTGTGATTTTCATTTCTTTGTGGTATAAGCGCTTTAATATTATTCACTGACTAATAGATTTTTAGCGCAAGAGTTTTGATTGTATTGGCGAAATATTCTTGTTTCATGGGCCGTTTGCGAAAATTTTTGGTAAATTTTGGTCTTTAAAAATGAAATTTGTTTTAGGTAAGGCTTCGGCGCTTTCACCTTCATTGATGTTAGAAGCCCTGAGAACTACGAACCGATTATTCGAACATGATCCTTATGCACGAGATTTGTTCCTTGCTGGTGTGCGGCCGTTAATTCGACGTCGTTCTTCATCATCTTCATCTTTCGAGCCATTACAAAAGAAATTAAAAGTATCTGTGGAAAATCACACAGGTTTGCAGACGTTAACTGGTTTATTAGTTTACATTGAAAAGTTTTGACTTCCTTTGTCTTGGTAAAGAGATTGATAATTCGAAAATAATTTTCTGTAACTGAAACAAGTATGGAAAATTCCAGGTCGTGATGACGTTTTCTCCAAGAACGTTGAAAAACTGGAGCAGGGTGTTACAAACGTTAATAAAAGTGACGAATGTGCTGCACGAACCACTGGTAGATCTCGCGTGTGGGATTTCTTTTCCAGTTTGTTGGGAAGTCGTTTAAACAAGAAATAATGTTTGGGATATAAAGCATTGATTCCTTGAAATTATTTAATGTTTCTACTCTTGATATCATATTCTTTTATCTTCCGGGACAAGTTAGAAAATAAATGGATTTCTTGTGAAATTGCTTTTGTCAATGATTTCTGGTGAAATTGTTTTTGTCATCGATTTTTCAGTTTTAGATTTTTCGGTTTTGATGCTTCTAAAAAATGTTGCGTTTTTGTCTTCGTGTGGATACAGTAGAGAACTGCCAATGCTATTGCTCATTCCAGTAATATGAAACTTATTTCAATTTTTGTAATTTTTTTCTGTTGGTACTAGTGACAATCTGTGCGAGGGTGCTTTTCCATTTGATACGATCACTCATTTTTGATAAGAAAATCAATCTTCAAAAAATGAAAAATAAGTGTCGTGATTTCTGTATTTGTTTAAAGTTGGAAGGGTGTCATTTTTATTTTACGAACTCAATTTTTCAGTTCTTGATTTGACTTTCAGAGTGCTCAGTGAAAAATTGATAACTTCTGCTAATGAATGTTTTTTTGGGATTTCATGTACTGAAGTTCGGCGTATTTTAGTTTCTTGTAGTACCTCACTTTGTGTCTGGTTGGCTAACTGTTATTGGTAAAAAAGGACTTGGTGGAACCACCAAAGAATATCCTGGAGCCAAAATTTGAGTTTACCAATCTTTTTAATGCTGTCAAAAGATTTTTTTTAAATCTTATTCCTCAGACTCCGTATTTCATTGTTTGTTGTTTGTTGACATCACATTTATTCTCTGTTTTTCTGGTAGTATTTTTATTTTCAAATACAAGGCTTACAGCTTCATGATAAATTTGAAATCATTGCCACCTTGTCGTAATTTTTTTACCAAGGACCATTTGTTTCCCTTCAGAAAATGGTGATGCGTATTTTGTCTAACAAATCTGCTAAAACTTCACGATTTACCTTCTACACTCAGTTATTTTGACACAAGCCTGACCAAGTTTTTCCGTAGATTTTTAGTAACAGTTTGATTGCTACTGTAGCATTGCTATAAGATTCGAACTGATTAGAATTTTTCTCCATTGATTCTAAGTTTTCTGCTTCATAAGAACCTCCTCAGGCTCCCAACCATCCTACATGGCAATAGGACACCTGAAGTAAGGAAGCCTGAGCAAGTTTTTCCGTAGATTTTTAGCAACAGTTTGACGCTAGAATAGCACACGATCCGACTTTCTCGCTCGTTGGTATAAAATGATTGAATACTGTCATTTTTGAAAACCGTGGCAGTGATAGATCCTCTGTGGAGGTAGTAGTGACAGGCAATGCTGAAAACAGTTAAATGTAGAAATGTGGAGTTCGTGTAAAAAGGGTCAGTGGAGTGATTAGCGACCAGGGGACTGCATAATCAGTCATAATTAGACTTTGTTTAGAAATTTTCGAGTTGAAACATATCAGTTAGAGAAGTACCTCCCATACCTTCATGCTCGTGGTAAAAGGATGTGATTGTGGTGTTGCAAGTGACAGTGTGAAGTCCAGGAAAGCGTATGTCCCAGTTCAGCACCTTTCATAATGGATCTGTGCTGTGGCGTCTTCACTATCACAGGTCTCCGATCGTGTAGTGCAACTAGTTCAGCTCTGTGAAAGGCATTGCTATACCAGTATATCGGTGCGCCACTGGATGAACATCTCCCACAGCTAGCATCTAAAGATGGACAGCTGATCCGATGCGACCGGTAGTAGCGTCACTAGTTCATATATTGGTTTAGTAACTTTTTACATATTTCAGACTTCGAGACGCAGCATCAGCGTGAAAAATCTATTATTTTGAAAAATTCGTGAAATAATTTGTCGCTTTCAGAGGAAGGATAAATATTTACACAATTGGTAAGTAGGAAAGTTATTTTTCCAGGAACTGAATTATGACATGCATGATCTTTTATTTGTCCGCTGGTGTTTGCTGTGACATACTGAAATAGGGAGATGTATCTCAGTATTTCATATTATACTGCATTTTATTAGATAGCAACTGACATTGTTGTATAGTTTAAGAAAGAATATGCTTTTAATAAACCCTAAATTCTAGCATCATTTAGTGGAATGCTATATTGGAAATTTCATGTAAGAATGCTTATGTGAAGTAGAAAAAAGCTTCCATCTGCAGCATAGCCCTTGTAAAATTGAAGTGAATTAGCATAATCATTTGGAGTGACTGAAAAAATATTTACAGGATGTCCAACGATCTGATAAAAAGTTTCATAACACGGCATTCTGTAGCTATTATTACAGGCAGTGTGGCATTCGCTGTCACTTATTGGTACTTCAGACGACAGCGACGCATGAAATGGTCTGTGAGGTTACCATTTCTTGTGTTTTGGGCTTTGTCATTTGTTTAGTTAAAAAGGAAGATTAAAGAAAAAAATTACAAATCGAGCTATTTTGCTTCGTACTGGTTTCACTAGACAAACACCGATTCAAATAAATTTAATTGCTTTTATCACTGTAAAGTAACCAGCTTGTTATACCGGTAAAGTGGTTCTCTTATTTTAGTGAAAGTATGAATAGGAAATCGATTGCAAAGTCATGCAGTTTGAAGAGTTACACCGTACTGGAAGGATACAAGTCAAATTCAAATGAAAATGTTGCATCAGCTGTGAGCTCTAATGACAATATTACTAATGCGACTTCGAACGATAATTTTGGAGATGCTGAGTTGGACTGTAACCATTTTGATAGAAGACTCAGTGACGACATATTAGCTCCTGATTTGGGTAATGATGTGGTTGATTTACCTGTTCCTGAAGTATCAAGTAACAGTTTGCTAGAAACAAGGGAATATCCAGTGGGCAGCTTGCTCCACTCAAATAAGATTTTGGTAAGTTTTGATTTCACTCATTTGAAACAAATTGCTCTTTTTTTAACTTCTGTAAAAGTGAACGAGATAATCGTAAACTGTAGTTATGTAAAACAGACCAGTTCTATCTTTTTTGGTGTTCATCTCCTTACCAATAGCATCTGATCGCAGGATTGATTTATGGACGACGAGCTAGGTTTATTATCAGTACAGTTTTCTTTACTCTTCACGAGCTAGGTTTATTATCAGTACAGTTTTCGTGTGTATGATATGCAGCTGATACTTGGCAACATTTATTTTGCTTTTGGATTCATTCTATCGCAACATTATTCCATAGTTACAAAAACAATTTGTTGCAAACATGTGTTTGTGAAAGAAAACATAGGCCTAGGCTGGTGATTTTGACGTAATCCGGTTTATTTATCGCTTAATCGATGACTTGGATCGTACAACTTGATTAACGATTGCTTCTTCTCAAGATTTCTTTGGATTATTACTTCAAATGTTAAAGGCCTCTGTTCACATCAATATGCTTTTTCACCCAGACTTTCATTGCAAAAAGAATTCTCTGTTAAATTAATGAAGTATTTTTATTGTAGAAGCGAATAGGTTTTAAACATCAAGGTCATCTGCCAGATGCATTTATAGCAGGAAGTTTTAGACTACTGCAGCAAACACAAAGCTGAAGATTTTTCCAGTGTAGACAGTCACCTTTGCAAATTCACGTAAGAAAGGCATATTTGTGTTTCAGCGTTTTTTTCTTTGCAAAAAATATCAAATAATGCGGTTCTTTTCTTCTACTGACACTTTTCATCCCATAGAACGTCATACCTGAATGGTTACATATAACTGATATATTGACATCTGTAGTTAGCAATTGATTATGCCTACCAATTATTTCCACATAGCTTGTGCTGAAGCAGACTGTTAATTCATATCAGATAATACAAAATTTATAAGGGAATCATTGCGTTTAAAAATTAGAAAATTTTGAAGGAAATTTGGCTTTTTTTAGCGAATTCTTCTGTTATTTTTAGGTCACCAATGAAGGACAAATTTTTGGATCTTCGTCAGTTTTGCTGAAACCGGAAGCTGAAAGAGAAAATTTTTGTTTGACAGGAAAGGGCGAATGTTTTGACCCGAACATTATTCAGTGCAGGTCTCTAAACGCACCGAGTAGTGAGGTTAAGTTTTTCAATTGGCGTAATAAGTTTTGTGAGTTGCTGAGATTCGAACTGTTCTGCTTGCTTTTAATTTTTAATTACACCAACTGAAATTTTTTTGGTAAATATTGTTTGCTTTTAGTAGTATTGGAGATTTGTTACCCAAAGTGTTCTTGCCAGAATAGTTTGTAGAAAAAGATCTATTTCTCCTTCTAAAGGGATTTTTTTGGAAATTTACTTAGGGTTTTAAAATTATACCCAATTAATTTCACGCTCATTTCGGCACATATTTTACCATTTAACTGATCTGGTTGTGTCAAGATTTTGAGTATTTCTTGCACTTCATAATTTTTGGACTAGAAGCATTGGTTGTTCTTTGAATTTTACCATTGGTAATGTTTCCGACGTAGTTCTGTGAAATTTTTCGAAATTAATTTTTGAAAAATAGGCGATTTTTCTTTTTTCACATAGAGTCGTTATTTCTTTTACTACTTTATTCATCAGTTCTTTATGAATATTTATTTTGCAAATGCAGTGTTTTTCTTTTTTTGTTTTTTGCAGTTTATCTTTAATGTTGAATTAACTGCGAAGCTTCTTGCATATTGAAGCTTTATTGGATATAGACTCTTCCTCTCCGTAATCCGGAATTGTTTTTTGGGTTTTGCAAGTGGGACTGATTAAGTAATATCGATAGGGCTGAAATAGTGCGGAGACTGAATTAGAAGACACTGGTGCATATCTGTGGTTAAAGGTTTGGCGCTCCGAACAATCGATACTTTAATCAGGAAAGCGAAAATTATAATTTCTATAATTTTGAACTCTAATTTTCGAATAATTTTCAAAATCAAGATACAACTGCTTCACAAGCATTAATGCTATTATACAAGAATCCGCTATCATACAAAAGAATTCTTCTTTTCTGATTGATAATTGTCATGGCATTGATCAGGCGAAGAAGGAATTTCTATGGTTTGTCTTTCAAACCCGCCAAATTTGTTACGCTTCAAACAGTCTGATAGCAAGATAAGATGTTGAACGTTATTTAAGATATTGAACGTTAAACTTCTATGTCTAACTTAAATCAGAATGAAGAAGTAAGGAGTTCGCAGTATAATAAGTTTACGTATGCGGTTAAAGAAAGTCTAGCTTCAAATTCTGGTTTCAAGGATTCCAAGTTAGCTTTGCATCTTGGTTTTATTTGGAAATCAAAGTTAAAAAATGTCTTCATGAAGCAGACGCAAAATTTCCCAACAATTTTTCATCTTAAGAGTTGGATGACATGGTGCTGTAAAACCATTAATTCGTGACTAACCACTTCTCTCGTTATGTTTCACCGCCCTTCTAATAGCTCTATTTTAAAGAATTTTCATGAGCGTAAGTTTCATTTTTGATAAAGGCAATCCCAGTCATTCCGTTCTATTTTTGTTTGCTTCCGGATTCTTTTTAGTTACAAGTAAAACATGCAATAACTCGCAAGCAGGAACTTGTAATAGCTTTTCATCAATTTTCCAATTATTAATTATTCAATTATCAGCTATGCGGTCGGGTTTTTCTCATGAAATATATCTCAAATATGAAAAAATATTGTTTCGAAAAAGAAGGGAAATTGCACATTTCCATGAACTCCCCCTCCTTCCTGATTTACTGGTATATATCGGTGATCTGAAGTAGCGATGGCATGGTACATATTGTACGCTTGTGTAAGCACAGGTGTATTATAATTGCTTGTCGATATTTCCTCTCATCATATGGACGTTCATTTATTCATTTGACACTGGTAAAACGTTAAAGTCCGCATTAGTTATCAGTAATAGTATTAGTAGTATATAGATAGGAGTGGTGTGTGCTGCGTGCTTAGAGAGGAGCTTGCCAAGTTACCAGTGTAAAGTTGCAACACAGTCGGCAGAATACACCTGCAACAAAACTGCGTCAACTACACGACCCAACATCTGGTTGCAACATTAGAATTTTGGGTTTGGCATGGTGCCATTTCTCTGCCGTATGCCAACAATTTTTTTAACTTGGAGAGATGAGAGTGCGTGATGTGAGTAAAGGAGTGAAGGAGAAGGATACACGTGGATGTGTGCTGAATAGAGAAGTGTCACCAGATGTTGTCAACTCTCCAAGCGATCTTCGCTCTTCCTTCACCATTCCACCACGAGGGTCTGTGCTGTCGTCGACGGTGTTCCCCACGAATGTCTGTTCTGTCGTCCTCGCTATGTGTGTGTGTATGTATGTTTGTAAAATCTGTCTGTGTCGTACTACTCACGCCCACATCCATCGGAGTAAGGACCCTGTCTGCTCGCCATCTTCACTTTTTCTCATACAATGTTAATGTTACAACCCGAAATGCCGTGTGATAGACGAAGCTGATTGTCGCACTGTCACATTGCAGCTTCCTTGTGTGTCTGTATTTGTGTCGTCGTTGGATTAGGAAATGTGTACGAAGGAGTGTGGGTTTGCTTGATTTGGTTTCCATCTTCATTTGATGGTTGCTTGCATCTCTGTACATATTATTTGCAGGTCTTTGTTAGCCTTATTTCTGATCCAAAGGAATTTATTACTGTCGTCGCTTACCGGTTCTGTTACTTCGTATTGTTGGCTTCCGGAAATTTGCCATAACATCCGTATTTTTTCGCTTTTGATTTGTTGGTCTCTTCGGAGAAAAGAGCAACGGAAGTGCCTCTGCCGTTGCTGCATCGCACAGGATGGTTCAAGAGATTGCTACGGCCACATCAACTACCTCACTTAGTGATACGAGCATTCAAAATGGTGGTAGTCATCACTATCCCAATACTGTTTGTCCACCGTCGCTTAGGCCTTCCTACTCGGCTATCGAAAAGTCATGGCCATCGAATTTCCAAATGGAACCTTTGTTTTTGCCGCCGCCTACTGGTTCGCTGGCGCCTGCAGTTTCAGCACATAATCCCTCATCAACGCTCATTTCTACGTCATTATTCTTCCAAAATACCCCCCTTAGTCCATCCGTGGTATTACAGCGTCCACCCACCACAGTATCCAGTGTTAGCAACTGTACATTCAAAACCTTATCTGGTTCCGGACGGTCCAGTGCATCATTAAATGCTGACATAATACCACCTTCCACCTGGGTCGGTTTGTTTTCTTGCTTTTTCTACTCAGCATCTTATCGATTTAAAGCTTTCAAATCCATCCATGTTCCAATATTTTTTCCTCATTCTGTTCTCTTAATTGTCCGTCCATAAGCGTAAGATTTAACCAACGACTTTTAAATATAGGGACATACCATGATCTTTTATAAAGCTACGTTTGGGTTCTGACATTTTAATTCAATTACATTAGTACAGCTTTGAACTGATGCTATAATCATTTATCGGTTAAGATTTTCAATTGCTCTTTTTTGTCTCGCATCCATGCATTTACTCGCCATTAGCATGGTGTAGTGATTTCAGATCCACTTGTTGGTAATTCAGTGATATAATATTAAGAGGAAAGAAATAAGTGCGAATTAATGCTGAATTTTTCCATCAATTCCAATTCCAATTGAGGTACTCATGTGAGGCGGACTAGGGAGGGGGTATGGTAGATTAACATTTTGGTGTTCTGATTTTGATGTTTGATGCTTTTCCAAATGCATGCTTTGACCGTCAAGTAGGATAACTATCGAGTAACTAGCCATTTTGGATTTTCATCCTTCGAAATGCGAAATTCTTATTATGGGATTTATTACTTTTAGGGATCGCAAGATAGTGGAAGGGCTACAGGAGGTTTGGCTTCTTCACTAAGTCCGGCTGATGATGCTGCCGCACGAGAAAGTTCGGAAATGCGATCTGTTTACGAGTTTGAGATACCTAATACATTAGTTGGATTAATCATTGGTATCAAAGGCAAAACTATAAAGGTTCCTTTATTTAAATGCTGTTTGCTAATTTTCTGAATGCAGAAGAATAATCTTTGGTATTAGATGTTTCAAAATAATAGGTGCGTCCGGGTAATGTATCCAGATTTTTATGTAAAATCATGCTTTTTTTTTCTCAGATTCTATGGACTGAGGTTAAGGAATGTTTCTTTTTAAATCACAAGCGAGAAAACGTTATTCAGTTTTAAAAAGTGCATGAAATTCATATCCATAGATGTGAATAAGAAGAAGGGGTCTTCAGTTCGTCAAATAACTGCATTTTCATTTTGATGGAATTGACTTTGAGTGTAATTTTTGGAGTGGTTTAATTTCACTTTTTTCTCTCAATTTTTTTTGTATTTTTTTGCTTTCCTGTGTATTATTTGTTTTCAGGAACTATGCCTTCGTACGGAAGTAAAAATGATTATCAGGCCGCATCATACATTATCAAAGGTAAATTTTTTTTAGGCTTTGAAGTTTTTGAAGGCTTTTTGTTTCGTTCATTCACTTTTGGATGTCAGTTTTCGAATCAACATTTTTTTAATTATGGTTATATTCATTTGATTTTTTAGTAGTTCTTTTGATGAAGTTATCCTAGACTTTCTTTTCCTCTTATCAAATTTTCATTAGTTGTAAAAAGATTGTTTTTTCTCTTAATTTAATCATTTTATCTTTCTTTTTTTTTTGCGCTTCCAGTTGTTACTCTGATTTTTCCTATTAACAATTTCTATCGCCTTCAAAATTTCTTTATATTATTTTCGGATATGTTAAAAGATTCAAAGATTTTAAGAGATTAAACTATTACTGGTTTTTTTTGTGAGCTAATAACCATTGACGGTGGTTGCTCGATTGTAGACTCTGTTATCTTCAAGTTGCGGTTGTCGGTTTCAGTTAGAAACGCACCAAGTTTGTGCTGTGGAAGGATCACGTGAAAATATCAACAGATGTCTACGGATGATGCGGCGTCGTTTTCCTGTTGCTCGGTTTCCTGAATTAAATTTAAGGCCTGTGCTGCCACCACCATTTCCAGACCCACCAGCAACACTTTACGGTGCAAGGCCAGTGCAGGTATTTTGCACTTTCTCTTGAGAAATTCCAATCTGTATTCATGTTCTTTATTCTGATTTACGATGCTGGAGCACCATACATTGGTTATAACTAACTAAAGATACTTGAAACTGGAGTGAAAATTTTGAAAAAAAAATTTTAATCGAACCGAAAGGTTATACAGAGCACTTTAAAGTTGGTGTCTTATCACACTAAATGAAATGACGCTAAAGAAAGCGATTTTTAATGAGTGGGATAAAATGATAAGTCAAGATTCACTACCGATTTGATAGGGGATGGGGGAGTGGGACAATCATTTCATAGGTAAAAGATTTCGTAATGTTTTTCTCCACCTGGCACATCTCCGTTTTGGAATAGAAAAGGGAATTGATAAGTTGATAAGATCGGAAAGTGTTAGAAGGCGGAGTTAGTGAATACCAAGCAAAAGTAGTTGCAATGAATGACTACTATCTTATGTCATCTGCATGAAATTTCAAATATCACTTCAACGAGCGGCATACGTATTTATTGAACGATAGGAATGGAGTAATAGTGGCGTAAAAGTAATGATTTCTAACAACTGCCATTGTACACATTGTATAACGGAACTGCAGAGATAAACTGACAGACATATTCCGATAATTAATTTCTCTTCATAGTACCACATGTAGCAGTGTCAACGAAAGTTAAAATTTATGATTTAATTTTGGTGGGAAAGACGGTGCTTTTTCACTATTGATATTTCAAAGACAAGTCAGTTCTTAAAGGCGATGATTGCCATTTTGATTTATCGACTGTGCATATTCATACATATCGTGATAGTCTGTTATATTAATTCTTTGATAATGTGGTTTTTGAAATCTGAGACAGTTATTAATCAGCTGATCACATAACTGCAAGAAATAATTCGATTTTATTGGGCTGTTCAAGTATTTTTTTTTCTTATAGCAAGTAGGTATCATTTAAAGACTGGATGCAATTGTAATGTTTTGGAGAAAGGAAGTGAATACTATATAAAAATGGAGTTACAACTGGTCATTATAGCGTTGGAAGTAGGTCAAAAGGTTGAGAGTAATGCAGTTAGGATGGTGGTTGATATTTTGCAGCTGACATTGCCCGAGGGCGAACGTTGTCGAGTAATTTGCTCAGCTACCATCGATGTTGGTCATTTCTTTCTTCAACAACCACTACATCCAACATTTAACGCACTGAAGCGACTAGATTACTATATGCTTGGCGTTTATATGCAGTCAGCAGGTGTACCGGATTTGCCGAGACCAGTAGATGGTTGGTTTTGCTTTTCCCGTTTGATGTTTTGAAATACGGTAAATGCTCAATTTTTTAATCTTTCAATTTTACAAATTTATAATTATTTTCAGTCGATAAATTATGTGTTGTGCCAGTTTTTGATGGTTGGTATCGTGCAGTAACACTTGATTATTACCAGGAGGAGGATGAAGTATTGGTGAAATATGTAGATTATGGTGGTTACGGTCGTCTTCCAAGAAGCGACTTACGGCAAATAAGGTTAGCAAAGTTATCGATGTTTTTCATTTAGATTAGATAGCATTGAGCTCTTTGATAAACGACTAATCTTCAATTTTGAAGTTTCTTGAAGTGCAAACTTCATTTTCAGCTACTATTGTTTTTTTTAATGAAATTTCGATCTCAAATTCTTTTAACGGAATTTAGGTTTTTTAAAATGGTTCTAACATGGATAATGGGTATTATGTGGTGGTGATAATGTTAATATTGACATAGATGCTGTTGGGTATTAATGAATGCAAAGCTGGGAAACGCAGTTTTTTCTCTGTGTAATTTTCATTTTCTTGCAGAACTGATTTCATGACACTGCCGTTTCAAGCTGTCGAATGTTATTTGGCGCATGTTATGCCCGTGGATGGTATTATTTTCATTTTTGATGGAAAAAAGCAATTTTATTAAACCGTAGAAGGTGTTAACATATCTGTTCTCTATTTTGATCTATCTATTGGTTTAAACCAGTTAGGCATCTCCGGAAAGACCGCGATATGAATTACAAGGATCCCAAATTTGCGGTTCCAATTGTTCATGCATTTCATTTTTTCGTTCGTTTTATTAGCTTATTATGCATTATTTTTAAGGAACAACGAAGTGGTCCGGTGAAGCATTGAAGTTGTTCGAAACGGTGACGCAAAGTCGGATGTTGGAATGTTATGTTGTCGGTTATCATATTGAAGATTCAATACCATTTGTCGAAATATTCGCTACCTATGAGGATAATAGGGTTTATTTTCTAGTTTCAGAAGACAGTTAACGTAAAAAATTTTTTTGGCTTATTTGATGCTTGAAAATAGTGATTGAGAAATTTGAACAGAAATAATTGGATGTTTTCAGGTAGTTCGAATTGATAATTCTTTGCTAGATGCAAATCTTGCAAAGGCCTGGGATCCCTCGAAAGTTAGACCAGTGCTTCCAAGGCCAGTACCACCGTTACAAAATACATTTTTAATTGGTCATAGTGCGAATGAAATTGTTGTCGACGTCGAGTAGTTCATTCAATTGATTTTGAAAAATGAAAAGCTATAAAAACTGTTTAGAGCATTCCGGTTTTTTCAGTAGCTTGGTTATTAGCAACTCTTCACTGTTGGGGATTTTTCAATCTTTTTCTATTTCTAAAAGTCGAACTTGAAATTTCTTTGTAGCAGTTGCATGATTTTAAGTCAGTTCAGTTTTTCTTGAAATATCTGCGAGCTACCTGTAATCATGATTGAAAATCCATGTACTGCTTTTTTTCCCAAAACGGGAAAGTAGCGAAAACATCCTACGATTTTTTGCTTAGCACCTCTGCGTACATTTGCACAGTGGACTACCTTAATCGCGTAGGTTTCATTCTTTGCCTCTTACGTTTTTCCTCCTATTCTGATCATATTTTTCAGCCTTACGAATTCTGAAATTCTTTTTCTTTTTAGTTTTTTCGCATTGCTGGTATCATTTTTTTCATGATTGTTTTGTTCTGTCTCTGATTTGGCCCTTATCCTACTTTTCATTTCTTTTTCAGTGTTTCCTAAGACGTGCTATTGCGTGGAAATTGTTTTGCCTTTATTGTTTGTTGTACATTTCTCTATTGTTTATTGCCAGTGGTGTTTTGTTTCACATTCTCACAAACCATTGTTTTCCCCTTGTCAACTAAACGCAACCGGTCGATGGGTCTACAGTTTCCCGTAATTAGACCATCTTTTTGTCTACGGCTGATTTCGGTGTTGAGGGCGACAACGGCAAATGATTGATAGATATGTGGAAGCACTTCTTGGCCGCAGATTGCTCAGACCGAGGATTTATTCGTTTTGGTATTTTCGTGTCCATTTTTACTGACCCACCTTGGCCGTGTAAGACTGGTATTTTACACGCATTGCTGGTATTTTACACGTATTGCATTGTTTAAAATCTATTGAATTTCGGGTTTCAATTCAGTGTAATGTTCGTATTACTATATTTTGTTTCTTTTCCTGCTTCGGAAATTGTTTACTGTTTGCTTCCTCAGTCTTCATCTCTCCCCTGTTTTATTTTAAATGGTTGTCAGTTTTTCCGTTGTTATTTGGGTCCTCGTGTTTTTCCTATGCTCTTGAATTAAAGAGGTATTAACATGTCTGTCATATTGCACGTACCATATTGGATTGAAATGGGACAAAGATTACACATGTTAAGAGGACTCGCGAACTGCAATCGTTTGTAGAATCGGGATAATTGATTTGGAGACTAGCATCGGAACTTACTGATCGAGATCAGTCACAATAAATAGAACGCTGTGGTAGAGCAACTCGAGTTTCTTTCTTTATGGAACTTACAATAAAGTATTGGTAGGGGTTGTAGCAAAAATCGATGTATTGCTTTAATAACTGTGAAGGGACAAAGTAGTGCTACATTCACAGTACACGATGGAAACCTGTGCGAGTCAGATTCATACGAAAATTATTATATAATATATATAGTAAACATCAGCGCTTCTGCTTCGTTCCTCGCTTTTTCAGAGCGGCAGCATTAGCAGAATTTCAGAAATTGTTCATTGAATGAACTGGATTCTGTGCAGCTACCGCCAATGAATCACTATGGTAGTGACGGTGGTGGTTTGCTGGTTGGAACAAAGGAACTTGAACTGAAATGAGACAACTGAAGAAATGAAAGCAACTAGAAAACGAAACCAAAAACGGAATTGCAAAACACAGAAAACGTGGAAAGGTGGCTCACACCTATGTAACGTGGGTGATGTGATCAAAATGAAAGTTGTATAGTCCAAGAGATGGGTTAATGTTACTTGCAAATTTCGTCTGAAAAGGATTGGAACTTACACTGATATGCTTGCTGCACATTCATTTCTGGTTGTGGCGCATAATAAGGCATACCATTGTTCGGATATTTTATCGAGTGAACCTCATACTGCCGTGGCTCGGAGAATTCTCTAAATGTTTGAGATGGAATGCGTGGAAAAATAGACGACTTGTTTGGATTGCAGTACTGATTATAGCAGTAGCAAAACGTTGGATATTCAATTCCACTGTATATCCTTCCATTATCCTGAAAATGACGGACAAAGAATAGTTTCCACCTTTCCAGATATAGGGGAGAAATACTGTTCCTTTTTCATAATTTTCGTTATTTAAACATACGAATGGATTAGCTGAAATTTAAAGTTAGAAGCACACTGAGTTTTACTAAAATAAAGTACCACGTGTGAATGTTGAGCACTGTTTGACGATAAATGGCAACCATTGTTGAATAAATTTAGTAGCTGTTGTTGTTGATGACGTGAATGATGATACTGTTGAAAATGAGAAAACTGATCATACTGCTGCTGAGATTGATGCAGCTGACTAGGAACTGCTGCTGTTGCTGGGATTGCAGCTGCGCTGTTGTACACAGTACCATTAACATTACTGGCGCTGCTGCTATCGGCGTTATTATTGCCAACTAATGTTAATGATACAGCATTCGCGCTACCGGCTGTACTCGTACTGTTACTGCTGCCAGTATTCCTCGTACACAGTAATAAATCGTCTGGAGCTACCACTGTTGATGGTGCTTGTACTACTAATGTTGATGCTGTCGGAATTAGTTGTGACTGGTCGCCTAAAATTATGTAATTAGTAAATCACTTGTCGATCACCAAAATTGTGCTTCTAAAAAAAATTGAAGCTGTTTCAGTTCATGCCTACCTCCAATCATATGTCTCTATAACGTGCATAGTAAGTCACTTTCTACTTTGCAAGTTTCTCGATGTATGAATAACAACCGTTTTGATACGAATGAAAACTTCCCATCATAGCGAGCACGATTTTGAGAATTTTCATACGTAATTTTTAGATTTAATTCGAAAACTAGCAATAATCATGAGGAAAACGTTCTTTCTGAGGGAAAAGCAAACTTTTAGGTAATAAACTGAAGAAAATCCAAAGAAATATCAGTGGTTAGCACCAAGCATATCATAAACAGTAACACTTACAAAGTGGTGTAAGAACGCTTTGTTGAGGTGTTACAGCAGTACTATGAGAATCATAAAATGAATTTGTGGAGCATCGAGTGGATGCAGAAAGATGAGCGGGAGATAGAACTCTGTTGGGTGTATCACAGGTAGCTGACATTGGTGAAACAATCTGTAAAAAATTTTTTCACAAATACGTTTGCAATATTCCACTCCACCAACCTGAACAGGTCTCTCATATTTCCGATTTTTTAACTTGACCAATAGCTTTGATTTTAATCATTACACCCCGTCATAAAGATACTTCACAGTTCCTAAGCTATAAACAAAAAGAAAAAAATTTTTTTTTCAAAGATTACTGATACCTTGGATTCATTGCCTCTACATAAGTTCCCGTTATTCAGAAGCAAAAACGTACCGAACTGCTTATGGACTGCACTTTAAGCTTCTCAGTTTCCGCATCCAGTGAACATGGCTGTTCATCGCAACGGTTCACCAATACTCCATCCAGGCAATTTCCTCCGAGATCATCCAGTGAGTTACTCTGTAAAGAACAAAACTGCATTAGCGACCTTTCCATGGTGAAAGCCTTACAGTGGCGCAGAGGTTTGAGTGGTGTGACTAGACGGTGTTGCCCATCCTACGTTGAGGATATCACGTCAGGACAAATACCCACCAAAGTGCTCTTCACGGGATCCCTTGGACAAGGTGAAAGCGGAGAGACGAAGCGAGTCACGGTTCGCCCAACCAGCGAATTATTTCAGAAAATGGTTAAAAATCACAACAAAGGGCCTCAGTTCCCTGCAAGTCAAGAAGCCCTTCCTACTGCGCTGACTGGAGGGAAGCAGAATGACGAGAGGCTGCTAAAAATCTCATACCGATAATTTAAAATAATTAACAAAAAAATTAAAACCACAAAACCCTTAATCAAAGAAGTATTTCTAGTTTCGAGAACAATCTCGAAATCCTCTACCTCCAATTAACGCTCAAGAATGACTGTGCTTCTAAAGAACAAAAACCTAATTTAGATCAAATCGCTCGTTGAAATGAAACTCAAATATATTAACTCAGCTCTCAACTATTCCACGTCAGCTGCATTTGTAAATTTGCATTCGCTATAACAAATTATGAACCAAAACTGGAGATAATTCTTGTCAGCTTTCATGGGTTACAAAACTGTCATCTAGCTAAAACTTTTTCAGCAAATCTCTAAAAAGTATCGAATACCGGTCCAATTTGATCCATTAGATCTTTCACTTGGGACTCAGCTAACTCTGGCATTGTCGACAAATTGCTCATTTCTTCAGGGATGGTTGAAGCTGTATCTTCGTCTGCTCGTGATGTCGTCGGTAATATTGAACTGCCCATTCTTGCCTGATCATACTGTTCGGCTTTTTCTAATTCCAGGACGATACAGCCCATTTGATGCATTTCCTCAGCTATCGGTTTGTTGGACTATAAAATATGTTAATTCGTTCACAAAATTATGTTAATGACCAAGATGCAAAAAAAAACAAAACATGCAAATGGCATAAAATGAATCGAGAACTGATTTTATAAAAAATATTAAATACAATAAAATTGAGTCCCTTACATCCTTATAATTGCTTGTTGGACAGTAAGGCATTTGTTTCGACACCATCTCCGGATATTTAAATGAATTAGTAGTCTGCATCGGAGATGGATTATTCTGAAATATTTCTGGCTCTTTCCCATGACTTGCATTACTTTGACCGCTCACGATGGCCATATGCGCATAGTGCGTCCATCCACCATTGCATTCAAATGGTCTTTTTCGAATCTAAAATCCATTGCAGGTGAAAAGCAAGCATCTCTAGTCCACTCACATATAAAATTTCAGTTTTTTTTTAAATTCTATTCAATTTTATTCCATACTGAAAGTGTCTTTATTAGAAATATTTAACGTATGAAATTCGGAACATACATTTGGCTTACAAGCTGATATGGAAGGATAACTTGGTGTGAGCGGAGCACCCCGTAATACTTGCATACATTGCGGATAACTCTGTGATGAGGAAAGGATTTGTGGATAATGATGGCCATGAGATTGGGTAATCGGTAATGACGCTTCCCGAGGCTTCGCTTGCTGCTCCATGTACTGTTTCGCCGCCGCTTCCAAATATCTGGAATTCCTCAAACTTGAAAAATTTTCTGGATAATAACCATCAATACAGTAATAAGTATTTCAATATGATATCTCAGAACTGAAATCAAGGCTTTTAAGGTTCTTATGTAATTCATAAGAAATGTTATTCATAATACTTATATTTTTCACAGCAAACACTCTAAAAATGGAACACACTACTATCAAAAAACCAGTTTGCACATCAGAAAGAAGGAGAGGCAATGTGTTGCTGGAAAATGCATGAAGAAGATCACTGATTATGAAATTCGGAACTCCAAAGATATGAGAAATTCCTCTCAAGAACAACACATAGTTTACATTATACGCCAATCAATCAATTTCTCATTAACTGTGACCGAGAACGTTGACTTGACAGAAATATTGAGGAAAAACGAAAAAATCGAGTAAAAAAGGTCATGCCAAAGGACTTCGTAACTTTCTTCTCGACCGAAGGAAGATGATTAGAATAAAGGCAAACTACAAAAAAGGATCGAAAAAAACTGGACAACCTTTGACGATATTTTTCCATTTCAGCTCTTTCTTTCTTCAGTCGTTCTATACGAGCACTTTCCTGTCTTTGCTTTGTTCGTTCTGCTATCAGTTTAGTATTTTCAATGCAACCCAAAAACCGCGCACGTCGCTCTTTCCAGCGTGCACTTAACCTTTCATCTGTGTATGTCATGCCGTTTGGTCTGAAATGAAACAAATGAGTAAGATTTTAAAAGAAATTCTTAGCTGTCCTTGACCATTTTCAGTTTATCGATTTTTATAGTGTTTCTTAATGCCCAATTTGAATTTCCAATTAAAAATATGTCCTACAAGAAGTATATTGATTTTTCATTTACAACACAGCATTTCGGTATTTCACCAACAAAATGCATCGTAGGAGTACTTACGCAACTGTTGAGTCGTCTTCAACAATAGACGTAGAAGGCAAAATTGCCGTTAAACCACCACTATTCATTGACTTTCTTCTTTTATAGAAATTCCAGCTAATCAATTCAAATAAAAATGGTGAACATTCCTGAAATCCGAACAGGCTGACTATCAATTCCATTCGACAAGCTTTTCTTCTCTTGCCATGATGGCACTCAGTGCAACTGCTACAAGACAGACTGCCTTCATTTCTTTTTGCGTTAAAAAAAGACATCTGTACTCCAAAGAAGAGAAAATAACAATAAAGCCTGCATGCCTCATCTGGTTGAGATGCGCTGGAAATACCATACCGAGCACTAAAAAGAACTGATCCTTGATCTGCTCTTAAATCGAGCATAAAACTAGCAGCTTATTTCTGTTTTTCTAGACTGTGGCTATTTGCAGTAATTAACATAACTGCAAGATGAGTGAAGTCGAAAATCAAACAGATTCTCTATGTACCAAAAAAGTAGTCTGTCATCTCATCGACACTGTACTTGAATTCATATGCATCTCCCTATAGAAATCCATACTCCAGAAACTTCCAAAGTTAAAAATAAATAACTAGATATAGTACAAGGAAGAGGAATAAATATGAGAATGTGATATTAAGAACTGAAAAATCAGACTAAATTTGTGTGATTTCCAAAACAAAATGCATATCTCATTTGGAAATCACAAATGTCAGAGAAAATGTTGATGAGGAACGAAACTTAAGATTGAAATTGGTGAAGCGAAAACAGAAATACGGCCAAAACAAGCAACGTACATTGGAAAGATGCTATTTCATTTTTTCAGTTTCCGTGTCGGTCAGTTCAAATGCTAAACAAAAAATCAGAAAAAAACGGAGTGGTTTTGAACAAAGAACATGTCATCTGTAACTACTTGGCTATTGATTTTATTCTGACGACAAACGAACGACTAAAATACCCTCAGAAATCTCTTTAAGAAAATCTCATCTTTAAAATCTGCCTCATGAAAATCAAGAGGAACGTTTGCAATAATGATACAAATGCCTCATCTACTCTGCAAAAATCAAGCATTACTGAAATTCCCGGACAATGCAAGTAAGTACCT
Organism: Madathamugadia hiepei; assembly: GCA_013365335.1. Taxonomy (NCBI): domain Eukaryota; kingdom Metazoa; phylum Nematoda; class Chromadorea; order Rhabditida; family Onchocercidae; genus Madathamugadia; species Madathamugadia hiepei. The sequence goes on from JABVXS010000064.1 coordinate 48,322, forward strand.
GCATAAAAAAAAAGTTGCCCATAATTTTAAGGCAAGCAGTTGTACCTATTTCGTAAATTCTTCCACATGAACAAACTAATTAGTTGATGAGTAAGCCATGTCGTTATAATCTCCAATTTTTTAAGGCAACCTTGGAAAAAACAAAAAATGAAGGGAATTTGAAATAAAAGTCAGCACTAATTGAAGTCGGGCTATTTTTTTTTTTACCTTTTATTTTTAGTTTTTCGTTAGTTCTTGAAACCTGTAAATTACTTTGTGTGACAGTATTGTTAGCAAGATGAATTGAATACCAGTCATCTTAACAAATAAACTGGCTCACTGCACTGACGATAACTGTTCCACCTCACCTCCGCATTTCGATTTAACTGCAACTGAAGTGGCAACCGCTAAATATTCACTAAGGGTGAACTAATAAAAAAACTTCAGATCAACAAGCTTTTGAAATGAATATGTAAACAATGAAATCAACGATGAAACTTTCAAAGTATAACAGAAATATGAATTTTTAGTAATTTCAGTAAAGAAACCAAGCAACCTGTTTATTCTTCCAGTGTATCATAAGGAATAACCACTAAAAAAAAGAGCCTCCATTCCTCAATTTATTGCATTGAAAAGTCTGGCTCAAATTAAATTGGTATAAAACGGGAAGGACAAAAAATTCACGTTAAGCTCTGAGTCAAAATTCTTTGAAGTGCGAAAAGTTTACAAAAAGACGAAAGGAAATGGAAAGGAAATGGATAGAAAGTTCAAGGATTCAAATAAAAGTTACTGCTAAATCTCAATACCCAACTTCCCTCAGCATCTGATAAAGGATGATTTCTTATTAAAAAACCATAATTGGTTTGTTCAGGTTAGGTTGCTAAAAAAATAATCCGAATGAATAATGAAATCGCAATTGTATTTCAATGAAAGTGAAGGATATGTGTCAGCAATTCTGTAAACGAATCTTAAACAACAACTTCGATTTCTTATCCTATCCGTTGTTAAACAATCTCTAGCGCAGAGAAGGATCGCCCCTCACTCTGCGAAGATCAACAAAACAAAGAAAGGAAAAGGATGTCGGCCTAAATCAAACAGGCCACAGTTTAATAGCTCGAAATGGTTCACCCATTGAGGAGGATCATAACAACATTTTTAAAAGCATATTATACCATTTGCAAATAATCAATTTAAAAGCACAAACTAATATAAGACTGGAGAATGCTCCTCTACACCTAGTAGCTGTTCCTGATGATCAACGACCGTAATGAGAAGTGAAGGGAAAGGGAAAAGAGATAAAAACAAGCCTGATGGTGGGTAGCTTCGCCTGTGCTACTATAGTGAGGCACCATTCCTGCACAAAAGATTGAAAAAAATGCATTAGGAATCGCTTCTGCTCTCTAGAAGAGCTCTCATTTTTTTTTTTGTTGTTTGGAAGATGAACAGCTAAGTTTTTTTTTCATTGTAAAAATGAAAAAGAGAAGGGAAGAGATGTCTGATTGATCGCTTTGACGGGTATTTGGTGGAGGCCGAAAACCTCTCCCCTGAAGTTGTACCATAGTATCGTATTACAATATATGCTATGACAAATCATAAGGAAAAAGAGAAAGGCAACAACTCGCATGTCTTGCTGACTCAGTGTTCAATCTACAAACTGCAACCTTACATGCTGATTCACGCCGATTCAACGTTCCTCTTACGTTATCTGCTATCCAGACGGCAGTTTTCAGGGTTGCGAATAGAGTGTTGCAAAAGTTCATTAAACACTGCACCGTTGTTACAATACTACCTATCACTTCAGACTTCCGAATAATTTCGATGGTATCAGCACAAACCTTAAAAAGATATAGCGCACCTAATCAGCCATTCATACAATAAAACAACCATTTACTGAATTTCGTTCAATAGAGAGAGCAAGGAGATATAATACACAGAAGGATGTGGAGGACAATACTATATGATTTCATTCTGTATCACATCGATCACATATTTATATCAGGAAATCGCCAATCAAAAACAAAATGTAATTGGAAAAAACATTTTGAAGTGATCATTTAACCACTTTCGCTGTGAGCACTCCATCAATAAATTTACGGTCTCAACTAACTGAGGAGATGGTTAGTAAATGAGTAGGATATACTACAACCACACTTACTCCATCCATACTGTTCAATCAAATATTTGGTCATCCGAAAACTGCATCCCTTTCCACAAGTTTGAATAAGAAATAATAACTAACAAAAGGTTCACGGCAAGTAGTGACCAATACAGAAAGGGAGCAATAAATCACTATTGCGCTTCAGAAACCGTCAAATAGACAGGAAGTGTGCCCACTGAATGGAAGCAGTTCAAATAGGATCGATAAGGCAAGAGCGTGTCAAGTGAGCGTCGTTGTTACTTCGACCGAAGTTATGTTGTCATCATACATGTGTGGATAAAGCGCGGCCACTGGTCAACAGGAGACGACCTCAACCCACCTCATCTTCCTTTCCTTGAACAATACGACGAAGAAATGAGATCACTTTCATTTCTTCCAAACAGCAAATTGAGAAAGGATAGCACAGAACGATGTCACTATGTCTTCCATACATCATGCCCATCATCACCTCTATCAATAGGAGTATCAATCACTGCACTACATTTAGTTAACTATGAACAGATTATTGGTTAAGACGAAGATGAAGAGAAACAGACGCGTGCCTTGACCCCTACACATCTCATGCATCTTTCACAAAGACACTCACAACACGCTAAATCTCTAAAAGAGACAGAATAGTGACCTTGAATTAGGAGATACCATCCTGCTCCTCATCCCCAATCACTGAACACAACTCCACAGCTATCACTACTAACTGCAACATCACTCATGTTATTTATGCCCTCCTCCCTCTGTGAACTGTTTTCAGTCAATCGTCATCTTGCACTGCTTCAGAAAGTAAGGGTAATATATTCCCACATTCGAAGATTTATCCAATAAACTATTGTTTCAAATAAAATTTTCCCTTTTCGTGAATAAATTTCCCTTTTAAACAGCCCGGAAGAAAAATTAACCTTTACCTTACATAAGAAAATTACAATCCCCGACTTTTCAACTCTTGCCCGCGCAAACTAGTAAAATCCCACTGCTGTTCAAATTTGAAACGCGATAATTTGTTTGAAATTTTTACATCATGGTAAAAATCCACTGCTGATGAGACAAATTCCAAAAATATTCCATAGGCCAGGAAAACAGCATCAAGGTTATACGAAGAAGTGTAAATCGAATTTATCAGATCTTCAACATCACAAAAACACAAACGAAAAAATAACATCAAACATCAACAAAACAAAAAAAATTCTGAAAATAATCGAAGGATTATCCGGACAACGTCATACGTTTCAAGAACGTCAAAAAAAGCGGTGCTGTGTCTTTAAATGCTTAATTAAATTTTTTTTGTTGAACAAAAAAATATCAAGAATCCACGTTGAAGTTGTTGCGTGCGAAACAGGAAACAACTTCGCAAGCTATTTGAAATTATAGGCACTTTGAAATGAAATTCAGGAAAGCTGGCGAAAGTTTAAATAGAACCTTCTATCAACATACCGGCACTTTCCTGAATCCGCTTAATTTCTTCTGCTTTCTCTTTGAAATAGTTGGCAAACCTGCAATATCAAACAGTAAAAAAATAACTCACAACAAAAGTAGATAATGGAGATAAAAACTGAATAAATCGTTTCACACAATTAATAACGTAATGAATCCAAGAAAACTCTTAAGTCAATAATAACTTTTGATAAAACCACCACTACCAGTAAATTTTGTGGTCCTGATAAAGATAAAAATTTCTCACAATCAATGATCATTGAAGCAAGGAAAGTTACCAATCAAGATGTGCATGTTTCTTCTTAATACACATGTACGGGTTTTTAGATAATCCGACACAAACTAGCTCCATAAATTCTGCAACGGGTCCTTCTTTGGGTAAATTGTACTGATCGAGATATTTGTCCAAAAATATGTGGTCGTAAAAACCAACCTACAATTTTTATCAACTCACTTCCTTAAAAACCGTTCGTTTGAAGCAAGTTGTTTAGAAATAAGCAGCAAAAGAGCCTTATGTTCTAAAAAGCTGAAAACGGATGATTACATCTTCTTCTTCGCCAATCTGATATTCATTGTCGATTGGATATGGCCACATTTTCCCTTCTTCTGTTAGCTCGATCATTTCTTCGAAAGCATTATCTGGACCAAATGAAGAGTTCCAAATCCTAAACACAAACTACAACAGTGTTTTGGAAGGCAAGATCTGATTTTCAAAAATAGAATATTCAAGAAAAAGAAAAAGCACACTTTCAAAATCTGAAACAAAATCAAAAGCGAAGCGCGTACGTTGCAGCATTTTTATCCCACTCACACCACTGTTTGACGCAGTGATCTTTCAGCTTTGCTATATCCGCTCTCTTGAAAATGTTCATCCTGTTCCCAGTATTCTCGAACACATTTTTCACGCGACAGTCAGGATGAATAACATTGGAAAACGATATATGGGGTTCATCGGATGTTGGATCATCCGGATAAAGTATTTTGCTGAAATGTTCTACATATTTTACTCGACAGAACTTTTTGAAATGAACTACAACATTTTAGGAAACTAAAAAAATAAATGAAAGCACTACAGACATTTATCTGGCAATCTATGATATTATTGCTGAACCATACAAAATAATCAATATTGAACATAATTATTTGAAAATGATAAAAGAGACAATACAAAGAGAGAAAATTTCTAATGCTCGCAGTCACATGACTTAATTCCCTAAACTACATATTTTCAACGCGACAATCAGTTCGAATAAGATTGAAAGTCGATATCAGGTTCATTTGATGATGATGATGATGATGATGAACATTCGAATTCGGTCGTCTTTTGTCACAAAGGCAAAAAAATCAACAGAAAAAATGACCATAAAAAAATTAATACGACACCTTGCCAACTGTATCGCGATATTATAGAAAGCACCCTCTTTTTCCGTCTGTTCCCTCTCTTTCAGTATGCTCGTTTTTTGCTCTTCTGTATGATTCTGCATTTGAATTTCGTGTTTCCTGACTGCCCTTTCTTCCGCTATTTTCACTGCACGTTCCGCAATTCTACGAGCATTCTCTGCTTTGTGACCTGACTAAAACCCACAAACTCAAGATTAAGGTAAATAAAATTTCTTTCCGTTCCTTCAAACTTTTTTGAAATGAAAAGAGCTTTCACTTCAAATTTTCGAAAAATCCAATTTACAAAACCAAAAACTAAAGCAAATGGTAAGCAAGTGTTACCTGAAGAGCCTGATAAAATATTTCACGCTTTAGTAGCAACAGCCCTTGATGTACCTGTCGCTTTTCCACAGTTCTAAATTGCTTTGTTTACAATAGCTTTCACAGAAAAACTGATTGGTATTGCTATTTCATGGATTTATTAACAATTCTAGATTATTTCTACTAATTGAGAACAATGAACATACTTTGGTGGAGGTTTAAAAGCTTCATCCTTGAACCCTTCCAGAAAAGTGGCAAAGGCTCTATCGGATAACAATTCACTGTACTGTGCACCGGTTGCTGCCTCAAATTTTTCCTTCTCATATTCCATCAACTTTCCAATTAGTTCATTCTTTGTTCTGAACAGAAAAATTTTCCGTATATTATAAAAATCCACTTTTGTAAGCTCAAATCTCGAGTATCGTTTTCGAAACCAGCCAAATTCCCAATACTCGAACTGTCAAGGCCTCGAATTTATGGCTATATTCCAATGTGATTCTAACGATCATACAATAAAAGACCCAAAACTTAAAAAATCTCTCACTAATTTTTCTAAGCAAGCACAGCAAGTTTACTTCTGTTCATCACCGATGCCATTCTGATGAAGATTCGCAACTATGGAATGAACAGCTGTCAAAATTTCTTCCGTGGCCACTTCATTTGGTTTTGTTTTGTTCCACTCCTTTTTCCGCTTTAATCCCAATAATTTCTCTGTAAAATGAATTTAATAAGAAGTTTACATTTGCAACAAAATAGTGAATAAAAATTCAACACAAAATTACTTCGTATATTTGCTGGTTTCAAATTTTCATCCGCTATTTCTTTGCGAGCTGTATTTCTCGACTCTTTTCCAATTTCCAGTACATTTTTACCAGATGCTTTAGATCTCTGAACGCTTTCAGATTGCGAACCGGTACTATCCCCACTTGAAGTACAGAAGGACCGTGGAATACAAAGCAAAGTTTTTAGCTGTTTGCTGATTCCTAATCGCACCGAACAGTAGTAACGATTAAACATTTTTGTTGTATATCTAAATTGTCAACATTGAGAAACACTTACAATTTTGTATTCCAAAAATGAAGAGAAATTTCGATTAATAAAATCAATTACCTGTAAAATACCGATTATCAGAAGTTTGTAGTCTTTTTTTTACGCGTCCACATCTTACGGAAAATATCAGAGGGTTTAATTCAAATAATTCATTTCTCCACCGCTCGACAGATCCCTTCAAACCACTTACAGTCGTGCAGTCAATGTATATTTAAACCTACTTTCTTGTTAAGTACAAGAAGCAGTGTGTTCTCAATTCTGAAAACCAACATTACTGAGTAACTACACGGCTCTAGATTCTTCTATGTAAACCTTGCTTTACAGGACTAACAAGCACCTCACACATCCCTGAGGAAACTGCGGAAGCTGACGTTGAGTGGCCAAACTATTTTGAGATGTTTACTAACACAGGTGGAGACAGTTTCAGAGAGTGAAACTTCAACTAAAATGCTGTAGAAAGTCAATTTGTCAGATAAAAGAAGGTATAAAAGGAGAGAACATAATTTTTTATCTTCTTCTGACGACATTCAATATTTGTCGAACTTGATAACTTCATGAAATAAAAAAAAATTGCTCTGATCTTTATTAAGTAATAACGAGAACTTCCGTATTCCCAACCCCACATAAATATGTAAGTTGAAAACGAAACACTTGAAGCTGTGCATAATAATATTATATATAAAATCTACAATTCTACCAATATGTTACAACAGTTTTACATGAACTTATAAAAAAGATAACTCAGAGAAATAACAAGGATGACCGATTTGGCGTATCAGCAGGTAAAAACTCAAAATTACAGCATTATAGAATAATCAAGCAGAATTTTCTACATGAAGTTGAAAAAGAGGTATCCTTACAGAAGACATGCCTTGTTCCGAGTACAAATGGCTTAGCGGCACATTATGCAATAATCGGACCTTTACAGGCAATAATTTAGCCAATGACAAATTTTAAACCCCTGGCGATATTTTTTTTCAGTTCTGGAATGGCAGCATCCACAAGGCTCCGTTCGTATGCATCAAGCTCACCCATCCCAAGAATCTTCTCAACTCCATTTTTCTGAAGAAATTAAACAAAGTTGAAATCCTAGTTTCTGGAAAAAATCAGTTTTGATGAGTCAGTTCTCACAACAGAATGTGAAATATGTTGAGATGCAATTAAAAATGATCGAGAAAAACCAGCTCAATTCATTGAATAAATTATACAACCGAACATGAAAACCGCAAAAAGTTTGTTCCGAGGAAAAATGAAATTATGCAAAACGAAGTACTTACGCCAAATTCCAATGGTGTTGCAAAATAGTCCACTCCGCTACATGCGTCCGAAGCTACATATGCACACTGAATGGATTTCTCACCCCTGAGACCTTTAAGCAAATTATCCACAAACTTTGAAGCTGTCAAGGCCATTGAAAGCGTAGCGGAACCCTTAATATTTTTTATAAATAAGTAGAATTTTATAATGTTGCATATCACAGAGTATAAACTAGCCAGGTTAAGGCAACAAATTTTAACTACTGATGAATCACAGCAAAGTTCATTTTTCAATATTTTTCTGCTAAAAAACGAAAATCAGTAACGAACCTGTCTTTGATTGAGACAAGTTTGTTTGGTCAGTTGGAATAAGGACCTAAAACTTACAGCTCCAGCTTTTGCTTGCACAACTTCCGTCCCAGCATTCTGGATCCGTTCTGTCAACTTCTTCACTTCGTCATGCGAGAACTTACAAGAAGGTTTTAGTTGTGAAAGAAGCGGGATAATTGTGATCCCAGAATGACCACCAATCACGGGAATGTATATTTGCGAGACATTTAGGCTCTGTAAGAAAATAAAGTACAGTGCTGACAATAATGCTATCTAAAGATTAGATGTTAGGAACAACCTCAAACATATGTTTATCAAGAACTAGCAACAAAATATGAAGCATGAAAATACTTTGGCTCCTGCAACAAAAGCTGCTGATCGCATAACATCGAGCGTAGTGATGCCAAATATACGTCGTGGGTCAAAAACACTGTATTTTTTGAAGATTTCACAAGCAATTGGAACAGTTGAGTTAATAGGATTTGTGACGATTGCCACGAAAGCTTCTGGACAATTTTTTGCGGCAGCTTCGCTTAAATCTCGCACAATGCTTGCGTTGGTATTGAATAGGTCATCACGACTCATGCCTAAAAAAATAGACTACCACTATCTTTTTGTAAATATCATATGTCATAAACATCGACAGTAAAAAATGGAATGGATTGGGGGTTCTATATTAGTTTTCTGAAAGAAAATTTCCGCTTCAAAAAGAAAGACCGGAAAAACGGCAACAGTAGAACCTGGTTTCCGAGGCAGGCCAGCGGGTATCACTACAATATCGGCACCTTTCAAAGCTTCGTCCAGCTCGCTTGGACCTTTGTATCCCACAACCTGTAATTTCCACTCTAATTACAAGGAGTCATTAAAAGCGTCACAAAGTACCGATAACCGAACCTTCAGAAAAAAATGTATGATATCTAATAATTAGAACAAAAGGAATACGTGAGCTCTAGTATCGATATGGGACAAATCGGCGGCCACACCTGGCGTGTCTTTGATATCATACAACGCTAATTCTGCTACATATTGATTCATTTTTAGCAGTAATCCAAGTGGTTGGCCAATACCACCAGCAGCACCCAACAAAGCTATCTGTAAAATGAGTTTTGGAGAAATTTTTTTTTCCTAGAACTTTTCAAAGTTATTGTAACTCCCCACTTCATTACCCACTCACTTTTCAGAACCTTACTTTAGGAGAAGAACTAGTTAAACGTCGACCGCACATCTGCAAATTCCTTGATAGTGGTTCCAATAATGACGATATTCTCCCAACAGTGGCCATTTTTATAGCTGAAATAGAAATTTGATTACTATGTATAAATAACTCACATATTTGACCGCAGACACAAATTGAAATTTACACAAAAATTAGAAAAGATATTAGTTACCAAAAGGATGCTGTGCAGGAGGAGTGGAAAACATGTGAACTCAGCAAAAACAACAGATCCTCTAGTTTAATGATAGCTGCGCTGAGTGATTCAGAGAAAAACACTCAACGCTTCTGCCTAGGTCAAACGACATTTCTGGTGATTCTTTCATCCTTAACTACTTCTCAGACGAAATCAAGCCAAACGCTTCAATACTGAGAGCAGTCTCCTCCATCACGAACACAATGACAAACAGTACAGAAATTCAGCAGTAGCCACCACCAAACTGATTTTCATCAAAGGCAGTGCAGATAACATGAAGCAATTATCCGTGAGGACCACGTGGAAGAATCCGTATGTTACTCTGATGAAATGGACTGCAGGTGCACACGCGGTGTGCGTAGTGTAGCTATTGTTCGTGCAGATGTTTTGGCCTCCTACTCGTTGACTTAATTATATCAGCATCATTTGATAGCTTTAGCGAAGGTCAACATTTCAGCTGTAGTGCTTTAACCTGTAGTCTACTGTGCCCGTATAAAACCACAACATGTAGAGGTTACCTACACATCTGATAACAGGAATTTGTGATTATTCTTTATCCAAGAATTCATTGAAGACTTTGTAAAATGAAGTTAATAATTGGAAAAGACAGTAATTTCTTCATAATTTGAGTTTGCCGTTCAATCACGCTGGAAATCACATGAAGAATTCCTCTGGTGCCTCATTTTTCTTCTGCATAATAACTCTATCCATGGCTTTATCGAAATCTTCCAGACACACAAACTTTCTTTGCGCACGAAGTGCTGACATCCCGGCTTCTGTACAGATCGCCTATAAGTTATGAAAATTTTTGCAAGTGGAAACAGCTGAATGATACGACTCAATTGAAAAGCTAAAAAAAAGATTCGATACCTTACAGTCAGCTCCGGAGAGTGATAATTCTGAGGCATATTTTTCGAATTTAATATTAGCTGCAATTTTCATTCCTGCTGTATGTATTTGGAAAATCTTCAGCTTCGTTTTCTCATCTGGTTTCGGTAATTCTATTTTACGATCAATGCGGCCTGGCCGAATGAGAGCCGGATCCAGTACGTCAATCCGATTCGTCGCCATTATTACCTTATTAGAAAAGAGAGGAAAGTCTTTTCACAAACAACATGAATTCAGCTTCCTGAACACTACAACTTTTTGATTCGGACGGAGATGAGAGGGTGCACTTTTCATACCCACAGTGGCATCTTCCTTTTCCATTACATTGAGTGGTAAACGACTTCGCTGTTCATCAAGATTTGAGACGAAATTAAGATTATGACAAAAGTCAACTTCCAGTTGATCCGCAAATGGAGCACCTTGACATCACCGCGGCTTTCAAATCCATCAAGCTGATTCAGCAGTTCTAGCATGGTTCGCTGAACTTCTCGCTCACCACCACAAGTGGTATCGTATCGCTTCGTACCAACTGCATCAATTTCATCGATAAATATGATACATGGAGCTGATTCTCTGGCCATCAGGAATAATTCTCTGAATGAATATTATCGTGACACTTTGAAAATATTTTTGCACAATAATTTTCTTGTGAAAAAATTAACTCACCGTACTAGTTTGGAACCATCTCCACTATTCTTTTGGATCAGATCAGCGCCGGTAACCCGGATGAAAGTTGCCGATGTATTGTGTGCTACCGCTTTTGCTAGCAAAGTTTTCCCTGAAAAAGGAATAAGCGCTTTTTGAGATTATCGAAACGGTAAATTAATTTTGAAATGAATTGTTTTCTGTGAATGATGAAAACAGTATTTCCAAGATCTTTCGATCAATGTTGCCATCCATTTAAATTTACCAGTTACTTCATACCGTTAGAGATAGAAGTTTCTTTTTGTATTATATGCCTCCTCAAAATTGTTGAAAGACTGTTGTCATATACCGTTTCGATTTGCTGGAAGTATTTTGTTCAATTTCTTTCGAGAGACAATACCATTAAAAGCAACCTGTCCCCGGTTCGCCGAACAAAATGACTCCTTTTGGCGCTGTGATACCCATTTCTTCATAATATTCCGGGTGAATTAGCGGTAGTTCAACAGTTTCTTTAATATCTTGAATCTGTTCCTCCAGTCCTCCAATATCCTAGTTTATTAAAACATTAAGGCCATGTAGGAAACAAATTGAGTAATGAAATAGCGTATCACCATTGTATTTTTTGAGCAGTGGAAATTTCCAGAAAAGTCAAAATGTGCTAGGACGTAAATAGCCGAAGTATTGTACAGTTCTTCTGAGCTATGTTCTCTTGCAAACGTGCTACAATCGTATTGTAGCACGTTTGAGCATTCTATATCTCTGAGGTGTAACTTTAAAAAAAGAGAATAGTGAGTTAACTTTGAAATATTCCATTATAAATATTCCATTATCACAGACTCTGAAATTGAAATCGAAACTAACATCGTAAGATTCTTTGGGTGCTTTTTCAAGTTTACTAATAATGGAATGAGAAGGATCAAGACTGTCGTGTAGTACTCCAACCACTGCAATAGGAATATTTTTCAAAGATCCTTGAGCTTTTACCATAACCAAAGCACCGATCCTGATAAGATCCTTGTCAACTATGGACAATATCGGTATGTACCATTCCCGTTTATTACCTTCGATAACCACAACAGCATGCTGCAAAAAAGTCAAGACTGTCCAAATACAACGTACAGTCGACAGACATACAACGTAGAACTAGACGTCACGCCGAATTGCGGCGTAGACCACTGGTCATTTCTTCTATGACTCAGGTTGATATCGAGATGGAAGAACTGTTGTAACATTCTTTGTGATTAAATTCATCAGATATCTTAACTTTTTCATCAAGGAAAAGCTCATGGATTCGAGCAAGCGCGATGGGAGAGCCCCGTAATGCATTGACAGTTTTACGTTCCTTTTTCTGTTGTTCACTGATTGATCCACGTTTCCCTTGACGTTGAATGAATTCTTTTTCCAATAACAGGTAGTCTTTTATTCGATTCATTCGTAGGAATTTCAGATAACAATGTTTTCTCGGTACCACTATGAGTACGAAATACTAGTTTTTCTGATTGTTTATGATGAAATATTACTGCTTCTGTTTTAATTTACTTCAACAGATGGCATTTGACATAACTCACGTGATAAGCAAACATATAAGAGCCAATCAATAACTGATCTAATTTCCAGTTACAAATGGGTTTGATCTTTAGGATCATTTACTGGAAAATTTTTGACTGCAAAAGGTAGAATTAAATTGCAAGGATTATAATTCTCCACCTTGTGGTAATTTACTGGCTGTATCTTGAGCTTTCTGTGGTTTTCGAGCAATTTTCAGAGGAGCATGTTGTGGGATCGCCACTCCCTTCTTATTCGGTCTGGCCACCTGATTACCCATTTCCACGAACAAACTTAATGATTCAACTTACTCACTGCACACGAAACAGACGTAATTAAGCAAATAACATTTACCAAATGAAACGCTGCTTATATATACTGTCCAGCCAGCTAATCATTTCATTATTGATCTTTTCCGGCTAAGATTCCTTTTGTTACTGATACCTACGGGTGAATACAATGGTAGGCGGAGGGTAGATAAACGTTTTTTCTTTTCTGTACGCGTAGGTATAGCGTGAGAGCTTTCCGTATAAATGACTAAGTTACAGGACATGAGCTACTTTGACAGTGTCCAGAAGCAGAATGAGCATTTCCTGTTCTCCAATCTTCCCTTTCTTCCCCCAATTATTGTAATGCATTTCAAACCGCATTCACAGAGCATTTTGTAAAATAAATGAACATGAAATATGATTGCTGGCTTCTATAATTCTTCCGATGGAAAAATCAAATTGGTGTGAAATCAGTACTGTATGCTCCGTCTACTTTCATTTCTTCGTTTCACTTTCACCCTCACCTCCCTCTTCTTTTTTTTCCTGAAATTCTTTCTGCCTTCATGCATTTAAAAATGAACTCACTTCAAATCCCTTAAATGTGTAAGAGAAATCCATTTGGCTGGAAGTTTAACTGACAGCTTTGCAACTCTCCGGCTCATCCTCGTCAAAGTGTTGTCTCTCTCGGGTCTAAAGCCACTGCCCACTCCAACTACTTACTCTCTCTCTCTCTCTCTCTTCTACGCCGACTCTCTTCATTTTTGCATTTGAATCAAGAAAAACAACTACAATCTTCTTCTTCTGTTAGCGTTTGTCCCACTGAGATGCGGGGTTCGCTATTATTGTTAATATTCCGGACCATCCTAGGTAGGCGACTAACTTTATCCGACCGGCCCGTCGCAAAGGTCTGTCGTCGGTAGGAAAAAGAACTACAATGTACTGAATTAAAGAAGTGCACACACATAAACACACGAAAAGGTATGCATACACATAGATATGCAGAATACACGCTTACCCTTTCACTTTCCTTTTTATCTCTTTTCGATTCTTTTTGATCCGTCTCTCCCTCTTTTTGATCTTTTTCTTTCTTCTTTTCCTCTTCTTCTTTCTGCTCTCCCTTTTTATCTTCTTCCTTCTTTTCCTCCTTATTTTCTTCCTTCTTTTCCTCCTTATCTTCTTCCTTCTTTTCCTCCTGTTTCTCATCCGCCTTTTTTTTCTCTTCCTTCTTTTCTTCCCCTGCGCCCTCCTTCTTGCTATTGTTTTCCTCCTTTTCTTCATTCACTGGCATTTCTTGTGTTGCCGCAACTTTCATCTCGTTTATGTTTTTTTGATCGCTTGATTGAGTCTGCAACAACAGATATAGATAGTTGGTAACTTCAGTTCCAATGAAATGACCTCTTCCACGTGACTTCACTTGTCCATCAAAACAAACTCAAAGTTAATTGAAATGAACTGCAAAAGCATTGACCATCATCGTATTCCTTGCTTCTTTTTTGGATGCCTCCTTTTTAGAAGCCTCTTTTTTCGACTCTTGTTTCTTCAAACTCTCTTTCTTTGATCTTTCCTTTTGTTCGCCCTGGAATTTCAAATATCCACTAAATGAATACTTTTAGATCCCAAATTTTGTACCCAGAAATGATCGAAATGAATGGTTAGAGTTGAAACATTAAACTGGGGTTGGTGCGGAATCTGTGGAAGGGATTTAGCACGGTATCAGTTTCGGAGTGAATCAGTTGACATACCTCCTTTGCAGACTCATTTTTCTCTTCTTTTTTTTTTTCTTCCTGAACTTCTACCACAGACTGAGTCTTCTGTTCATCCAGAGGTGGTAGAATTGCTGGTGCTGCTTGAGGATAACCAACAGCAGCTCCTGCTGCATTGTTCGCCCTAAATTTTGTTTATTTCCTAATCACAAGGAGGCCAGCATTGGTTATCTAGAAATTTGAGCCCATAAAAATTCTTTTTCTTAACTTATCATTGCAGAATCATGCAGTTATCGATTACGATCGATCATCAACAAATGCATCATCCTCCATCAGTCAGTTACATACTGAGAAATGCACTATGACAGCTGTGACAGCGTTCCCTAATTATCCCTAACTTATTTTTATCGCAAGTATGAAAAGCGAAAACTTTTTCTTGGCGCATTGTGTCATAGCGATCGGAAGAAAAATTGTAATGGCGGCGAAGTTCAAGGCTTGAAAAGCAAGCATTGTAATGAGCTTTGTTTCATCGATCATTCTTCCGATATATTTTCCCTTTCAAGATTTCTTTATCAGTAAATGACCTCGGGAATGCTTATGTAATGTCCGGGTTACTTCTCAGTGATACGCCAAATCTCGGAAGCTGATGTTTGTTGTCAGCTTTGGAGAATTCTTTAATACGACAAGTCTGTTGGTTGAAAAATCTCTTAACTTCGGTTAGTAACCAGGGATTCCTGTCAAGGGGATACAAACTTTAAATCTCCAACCACTTTACGTACTTAATGAAAATTTACAATAAAATTTCATTTATTCTACTACGTCTTTAACAACTCCCATCATCATATTTGCATAATTCTAAAGCCGTTATTTTCTGGACAGAAACGTAAAGTATCACATACTGTCATCCTAGCAATTCCACTTATCCATTTGTCAAAAAAAATTATTATTATTATAATCATCGGCCATCAGCTCCATTCCGAACTTTAGCGATTGGATGAATGATCTGTATGAAGCACGCTCCTGAGCGATTTGTTTTAT